>JASANF010009021.1:0-12193 GCA_030248245.1 Trissonchulus sp. WLG1_4
AGCGCAAATAGCACCCTCAGGTGCTATAAGCGCTATTTTTTAAGACTATGAAAAAAATAGCGCTTATAGCACTTTGATGCGCTATCGTTTTGCTATATGCGCTATTTTTTAATATCGTCCATGAAAACACAAACAAAAAGTTTAAAAGAATGTTAAACTTCTTAATTTTAATTGAGAGATCTTATACGTACTAAAAAGTACAAAATTTTTTAATTAAATAGCCGATAGCACAAAATAGCGCCTAAATAGCGCAAATAGCACCCTCAGGTGCTATAAGCGCTATTTTTTAAGCCTATGAAAAAAATAGCGCTTATAGCATTTTGATGCGCTATCGTTTTGCTATATGCGCTATTTTTTGATATCGTCCATGAAAACACAAACAAAAAGTTTAAAAGAATGTTAAACTTCTTAATTTTAATTGAGAGATCTTATACGTACTAAAAAGTACAAAATTTTTTAATTAAATAGCCGATAGCACAAAATAGCGCCTAAATAGCGCAAATAGCACCCTCAGGTGCTACAAGCGCTATTTTTTAAGCCTATGAAAAAAATAGCGCTTATAGCACTTTGATGCGCTATCGTTTTGCTATATGCGCTATTTTTTAATATCGTCCATGAAAACACAAACAAAAAGTTTAAAAGAATGTTAAACTTCTTAATTTTAATTGAGAGATCTTATACGTACTAAAAAGTACAAAAATTTTCATTAAAATAGCCGATAGCACAAAATAGCGCCTAAATAGCGCAAATAGCACCCTCAGGTGCTATAAGCGCTATCGAATAAAATTAAAATTTTAAAATTTTATTTAAGTAAAAATAGCGCCTCCAGAAAAAAATAGCACCTGCCATGCGCTATTATAGCGCTGTGCTATTATAGCACTTTGATATTTTTTGGATTTGGAAATGTGCTATAATTTGCCAAAAAAGCGTTATTTTTCGAAGCGCTATAGCCGCTATTTTAGGTGCTATATGCGCTATATAGCGCATATAGCGCTTATAGCATTTCGATAGCGGGGGGAGGGGGGGTACCTGTCGTTGCGTGTATAGCGCAAATAGCGGGGGGGTGGGGGGGCGTTTTTGAGTTGGAAACTATAGTAGCGCATATAGCGCAAATAGCGCCTAGGGGTGGGGGGGTGGCGTTTTTGAGCTGGAAACTATAATAGCGCAAATAGCGCAAATAGCGCCTAGGGGTGGGGGGGTAAAATCTCGTGCTCGTGCACGCTTACACGCGACATCTACCCAAAATTCAATATAATCAACTTTGCGTAAACTATAAATTAAACAAGATACCCATGTATAAATACTAGAATTAGTAATATACAAATAGCATAGTGCATAGGTAATAGCTTGTTTTCTAGGACAATAGTCAGGAGTATTTAAAACTTTACACCAATAGCTAAGAATTACAAGGATACGATTAATTAATAACGGAAAACGTCCAGTTTTAACATACACAGCACTAAACGGAGTTGTATTTTCAACTCTCAATAACTTTTTATGCGGCGGCCTCAGCCGCCGCGTATATACTATACTGCAAACGTGTGCATCAAGAGCACACAAATTCACATATTCTAGTGTTAATCTGCTGGTAGGTCAGCAAATAACACTGTTTGTGTGGGTGTGTGTACGTACTTAGCGACAATCAGTTGCCCGCTCTCGTTTACGTAGCCTATCTGTCCAGTACTAACATTTTTTGTATACAGAAAATACCTAGTCCGTTGACCTGTTGGGACAATGTTTCGTAGAATGTTCATTAGCGCGTCGAAAGCAAGAAATTTTGAACTGTAAAGGACATGGAAACCATGCCGTGATGCGACTATAAAGCCCATAGTACGGACTCCGTGACAGCGTGATGGTTGATCTTTAGCCTACATCTGCTGACTAGCACGCGATTCGCAGCGCGTATGTAGGTTAGCTGCTCTAAACTTTATGCTGTAGCTCGTTCAGCAACATCTAGATTTTTGAATATTAAAAAGATTCTTGCTTACGGTTCAGCAATATAGTGACCAATTTGAACTTAAACACTGTTCACAGTGATTACCTCTGATCATGATCTCCTATGGAAGCATCAACATTAAGCAAAACTGACGCTATATAAAATTTTCCTGCTGGAGACTTTTGGCTGTTAGGCTCGATTCATACTTACAGCCGTATGTCCGTTCAGCCGACAAAATGACAAAATAATGACGTCACACGCGCTGGCTGATCTATTGCACTTTGCACTAGGCTGCTAGTGACGTCATTCTGCAGGCTGAACGGACATACGGATGAAAGTATGAATCGAGCCTAAGGCTGGTACTGGTAAGAATTGGCTGAGCTAAAAACTGACAGTTGACAGTTTATGTTGGCTTTAAAAAAATTGAGTGCCGCGTTTTATATTCTAAGAATATCCTTAGCACAGCAAGAACGTCGCAACGGAATCTATCCAAATTAAGTTTAACCTTACTAGCAAAACGTGCTTGTTTAGGAATAATAAATGCAGTTTTTCTTAAGAATCATTGAGGTTTTTTACGCGGCAGCCTCAGCCGCCGCGTATACTAGATATTAAGATAATGTCTGTAACAGAGAACATCTTCAGGTCTCTGTGCAGTGTTGTGTATTCTAGTGCTATTGCTGCTGCATAACAGCAAAACCGGTTTTCACACCAGTTATCGCAGCGTAGTTTACTATCGTGTAATGTGTGGGTGGGTGTATCTGCCATATAATGCTTGGTGCTATATAGATCGCACATTCGCACCAATCATGGACTTCAGTTGCATAGGTAAGTTAGATGCGAGTGCGATGTTTTCCCATGTAGCAATCTTTTGTAAGCAAACAAACCTAATGTATCTAGTATCCACTAGGATCGCAGAATTTTTATAGCAGTTTGAAACCGATTTTACTAAAAAAGTTGAACTGTATCAAAATTAATGCCAAATTGGCGATTCACAGTACCCTGGTTAACCCTTTAACGTCCAGAGGTTCTTTCTCTATGCAGCTAGACTTTAACACCTTCAAGTTTTCTGGAAATTGCTTGAGCTACGTGCATCGTAGAGAGCACGCAAAACCACCATTTGATAGAGAATTTAATGGTGAACAAAACATTAAGGGTGGATTTCACAGAGGTGGTTTTACTAAACCATTGGTTTTACGTACGTTTTCCATGATTTGCACGTAATTTCATTACGAAATATCGAATGATTCGTTACGAATTTCGTAGATTTTCTTAAACCATTGGTTCAACTCAGTTGAAATTTCAGCAAAACAGAGACCTGCTGTGCTGCAGGTTTGAAATTTCAACTGAGCTAAACCATTGGTTTAAGAAAATCTACGAAATTCGTAACGAATCATTCGATATTTCGTAATGAAATTACGTGCAAATCATGCAAAACGTACGTAAAACCAATGGTTTAGTAAAACCACCTTCGTGAAATCCACCCTAAGAGTCAGTCAATTGTCTAGGGCGCACCTTTTTTTAGTTATAAGCGCTTAAAGTTGAAAGTTTGTCCAAATTTTGCGCCATCGCTCGCCATCGCTAATAATGTACCTCACCCTGAGTATTAACACAGCAACCGTGCGCCTGCCATAGTTGACTGCTAGAAATAAACTACTATATCCGCTGTATCTGATGCACAAAAAGTTGACTGCCGGAGATGCGATCAAATATCATAATGAGGCCATAAAAAAAATACTATTTTTGCGAAGAAAAAAAGTCAAATTTTCACATTTCTTAATCAAGCATAGGTTTCGTTGTGTGGCAGCAGGACTAAAATTGGGCGACTAAATGCAAAGACCTGCGTTTTCTGAAAAAACAACTCGAAGATCAGTTGACTAGAATAAGCCAGCCAAGCTTTGTAGCCCCAGACTGGGCATCTACCACGTGTGGTACCTGAGGTTCCCAGTGCGCATGAAAGGGTTAAACTTTACGAACAAAAAATTAGGTTAAACTTTGAATTAATAACTCATTTTCATACTAATTGTTGTTGAATAAATAATAAATACAATTAGAATATTGTTTGTTATTATTGCATAATGAATAAATAATAAATACAATTAGAATATTGTTTGTTATTATTGCATAATTATCATTATGAACACTTTTAATTCTGAGAGGCGAACGTTCCAAAATTTCAACATTCTGGAAGGTGAACCTTCCAAAATTTCAACTTTCTGATAAGTGAACGTTCCAAAATTTCAACTTTCTGAAAGGTGAACTGTCCAAAATTTTGGCTTTTTGAAAGGTGAACGTTGAGAAATTTCAGTTTTTTGAAAGGTGAACGTTGAGAAAATCTTTTCTGAAAGGTGACTTACTGAAAGGTGAATTTCTTAAAGGCGAACGCAAGCGTTATTTACAACTATATATAAATCAAACAAGTTAGATCACTGACAGCTAAAAAGAGCAATTTCCAGGCTTTAAGTTGGTGTATTGAACATTCAAACTGTTGCACATGCCCGAACTTACAAGCTAAATTAAAAGGGACGAGACTCCAATGGGCAAAACCAGATTGGGCAGTAAAACGATCTAAAAGTTTATTCAAAACTAATCCAAAAATTCAAAAAAAATTACATTACTAAAAAGTGCAATTTCAGAGCTTTCGATTGGTGTATTGAACGTTCAAAACGGTTGCGCGTAACTAAAGTTACAGGCGAAAATGATTAGTGAGCCAAATGCGCAAAGTCAAGTTGTGCACTAGAACAGTCTGAAAGTGTTATCCAAAATTCATGGATTTAGCGGATTTAGCAGATTTAGGATTTAGCAGATTTAGCAGATTCAGTTAAAACGCTTATCCAAAATTGGTTGGATTTATTGGATTTATCGGATTTAGGCGCGCGCTGAATCCGCTAAATCGGCTAAATCCTGGAATTTTGGATAACAGATTTAGCAGCGCTAAATCAGCTAATTCAAATCCGCTAAATCAAATCCGCTGAATCCATTTTGGATAAGGGGGTCAAAAAGAGTCTCATTCTAATTTTACACCTTCTAACACTATGGCATTGAAAATCGTTCTGTGTATTTCACTGGCTCTGTCTGACGTTTGAATCAGACTGAATTTACGTGTGATTCCTACCCATTTTAAAAATTCACTTAAAACTGCCAAAATAAAACAGTTTTTAGGTTTTCTTACAAACACAGGCACTCACAGCCACAGGGACAAGTAAGGAACTGTGCCAAAATTCAAAACGTTTACACGTTTGAAATTTACACGTTTTCAATCGTGTTTTCGATTAACCAAAACACGTTTGGGCCAAGCGAAAACACGTTTGGTGTCTTAGTCAGTGACAAGCAACAGACGCCTCAGTTTATTGGCACTACCGACAAAGCTAGTGAACTGATTATTTACGTATCTAGGATATGTAAGAGGTGAGAAGAGAATACATATACCTAAAGGCTAAAAGAAAGCCGCTGACAATTGTCATAAGCGAACAAGCTCTTCTGCTGAGTAATGAGTTATTTTGCGACGCTGGAGTAGGCCTGGGCACGGTTACACGGTACGAACCGTGTACACGCGTGTAACCGTGTACACGCTAACCTTAGCGTGTACACGGTTAGGGGTCACAATCCGCGGTTACTTAGCGGTTACACCGTGCACACGTTAAGACACAGTAACCGCGGATACTGTAACCGTTTACTCTAAACGGATAGCGTAACCGGTTACTCTAAACGGATAGTGTAAACGGTTACTCTAAGCGGATAGTGTAACCGGTTACTCTATCCGTTTTCCGACTTCGTGTACCAATTTAAGAAATAATGGTCGTTTGGGCTGCTGGATTTACCTATGCAAATTAGACTTCAGCCGTGCGCAAGTGATTTGCCTTGTGTGTTACTTCATACACACATGTGTGTCCAAACTATATTCTTGAAGATAATATAAAGGCAGTTATACGTACAGCTGAGCATTGTCCCAGTAGCTCAAATGGTTAGTTTGTTGGTCTGCAGATCTAGAGATGGGTGGTTCGCATCTTCCTTGGGCATTCTAATGCTGATGCTGTCTAGAAAAGAATCACCTTCTGTTTCTTGACGTTTAGTAATCGTGTAACCGTTTAGTAACCGTGTAACCGTTTAGTAACCGTGTAACCGTTTACACGGTTAGTATCCGTGTACACGGTTACACGGATACTTAGCGTGTAAACGGTTACACGGTTACACGTATAATTAGCGCGTACACGCGGATAATGGCAGTAACTGTTACTTAGCGTGTACACGCGGATAGTTGCCTTCGAAACTAACCGTGTACACGGATAGTGATTTTGTAATCGTGCCCAGCCCTACGCTGGAGTTTCAATATTCCACAGGAAATATTTAACGCGGCGCTAACCGTTCTACAATGAGATTTCCAACACCGCTGCCGTTACAGTTCAGCTGCTGAGTTATGAGTAAAATTAAGTTCAGCACTCTATTTTATGTAGCACATTACAATACACACTAGCACACGTAGAGGATTATTTATACTGAAAATGTTAGAGTTTTACTAAAACTCAAAGTGTACCGCTTATCCAACTATTTATGACCATTTGCGTTTGACGAGTTCACTGATTCATCAAATAACAACAACGTTCAAAATTTTATCGAAATTTCCGAAAAAGGTACTTGAGAATACATAATCAGATTGATGAAGCTGAACAAAGGTGCGCAAATGCAAAAGTTAAAAATAGAAAACAAAAAAAGCTGAGCTCGTCAAGGATTCGAACCAGGGACCTTTCGCAACCAAGCACAAGTCATACTACTTGACTAACGAGCCACGTATGTATTCTGACAGTGAAAAACTTCAAGTTATACCTAGAAGTACTCTTTTGATATCCTGACTCTCATTGGCCTATATCTTTTCAAAAACCATTGATCCTATGGTAGTTTGACCAGTTGAAATCAAATCTGGAAGAATTATGTAGAAGTTTATTTCGAAGCATAAAATTTTTTGAAAAACTTTAGTTTTCTACAAGTCAGGCTTTAGGGTACCTAACTTGCTTTTTTGACCTCATGGGTACCAAGTAGTGTTTATATTTATTATTTTCCCTTGTTACAAAGTAGTTACAAGTCTAGAATTAGAATCTGGAAAAACTAGAATCGAAAGTTGAAGCCAGTACTGACTGTAGACGACACTATGTTGAAATAGGAGACTGATGTTGAAAGTGTGCATCGAAGGGCTCTTTTGATATACTGACTTCTAATTGGCCTAAATCTCTTTAAAAACCATTGATTCTAGGGTAGTTTAACCCGTTGAATTCAAATCTGGAAGAATTAGAAGTCTATTTCAAAGCATCAAATTTTTTGAAAAATTTCAGTTTTTTACAAGTCAAGCTTTGGGGTACCTAATTTGCTTTTTTGACCTCATGGGTACCAAGTAGTGTTTATATTTATTTTTTCTTGTTACAAAGTAGTTACAAGTCTAAAATTAGGATCTGGAAAAACTAGAATCGAAAGTTGAAGCCAGTACTGACTGTAGACGACACTATGTTGAAATAGGAGAGTGATGTTGAAAGTGTGCATAAAGGGCTCTTTTGATATCCTGACTTCTAATTGGCCTACATCTCTTAAAAAACCATTGATTCTAAGGTAGTTCAACACGCTGAATTCAAATCTGGAAGAATTAGAAGTCTATTTCAAAGCATAAACTTTTTTGAAAAATTTCAATTTTTTACAAGTTAGGCTTTGGGGTAACTAACTTGCTTTTTTGACCTCATGGGAACGAAGTAGTGTTTATAATTATTATTTTTCCTTGTTACAATGTAGTTACACGTTAAGAATTAGGATCTGTGAAAACTAGAATCGAAAGTTGAAGCCAGTACTGACTGTAGACGACACTATGTTGAAATAGGAGACTGATGTTGAAAGTGTGCATAGAAGGGCTATTTTGATATACTGACTTCTAATTGGCCTAGAAAAAATTCTCTTCAAAAACCATTGATTCAGGTTAGTTCAACCCGTTGAATTCAAATCTGGAAGAGTTAGAAGTCTATTTCAAAGCATAAATTTTTTGAAAAATTTCAATTTTTTACAAGTCAAGCTTTGGGGTAACTAACTTGCTTTTTTGACCTCATGGGAACGAAGTAGTGTTTATATTTATTTTTTCTTGTTACAAAGTAGTTACAAGTCTAAAATTAGGATCTGGAAAAACTAGAATCGAAAGTTGAAGCCAGTACTGACTGTAGACGACACTATGTTGACAGAGGAGACTGATGTTGAAAGTATGAATTATCCGCATGAGATTCTGGGAACAGGCTGTATCGATAGATGGCAGCGATTTGTGTATAAATGAATGCAACTAATAAAGATGAGTTAGCGGCATTTGTTGCAACAGCTGTCACTACTTAAATTTCAGAGGCAATAAAGCCAGCAATGATTGAAACCAAAGGTGTCTCTATATTGGCAAAGAAAGCCTTTAGAATATCCTTTACACCGGTAATTCTTCCGTATACGCACACTCTGCACTGAGTGAGAGTGAGTGAGTATGCATCATCTTCCGTATAGGAACACCCATTTTAAACTCAGGCTGGAAATTTAGTTTAAAGTAAGTTTGTGTCTAGCCCAAAATGCATCAAATTCCGTATACGCACACCTAGGGATGTGAGTGGTCGGAAATTTCCAAAAATTTCTGAAAATTTTTGAGTAGGAAATTTCCGGAAGTTTTCGGAAATTTCCGGCATATATTGAATTTATTTAATAATTTTTAAATAAGGTTTAAATAACTATATTTAATTTTAAAGCATAATTTTATAATGGCAATTTTATATTTTATACAATATTAAAATTTTGATTTAATTAATCTCATAAAGCAGTGTAATTTGCAAGCAAGCCAACCAAGCGCACAATATGCAAGAGCATTGTGATGACGAGTCCGAGGAAGAATTCTAGTGTGCCGTGCGCTGGCTTGGCTAACTGCTTACAGGTATCTGACTTCTGGATCAGTTGAATTAGTTGGTAATTTTCATGTTTCGTGTTGCACAAAAACTGATGGTGAAATCTTCAGTGATTGGTGGGTGGGTTTTTTCTGGAACTAAAATTTGGGCTCAGGCTTAGGCATAGGCTCAGGCTTAGTCTTGGGCTTAGATTTAGGCTAAGGAAGCATTATACACCAAATACTTGGTCAGTTAGTCACTGATATTGTGATTTTCAAAAATGAGAGTTCACAGAAACTAGAAGGACCTGTGTGTTTGCATAAGCTTTATGTAGATTGCTTTATTAAAACGTTTTGTTGAGTGTTCTGTTCAGTTTTTAAGTTTATTTAACTACATTTAATTAAAGCTTTAGATTAATTATATTAAATTAAATTGAGTACAAAACTAACTTATTTTTGCTCTGTCTTAGTGTCTACATAATCACAAAGCATTGAGAAAATGGTCAAAAAAATTCAAATACTTTTAAAAAATACTTTAATTTTTTGAAAATTTTAAGAAATTTTTGGAAATTTCCGGAAATTTTCGGAAATTTTCGGAAATTTCCTCAAAAGTTAAATTTCCGTCTTTCCAGAAATTTCCGGAAATTTCCTGCCGAAAAAAATTTCCGGAAATTTCCCGACACTACGCACACCCCTTGTTTCCACCAAGTTTAAAGGTTTAAAGGTGGTATTTCTTGTTTTGTTGTTGGTATTGGCGCCAGTAATTAAACAGGTGTCTGAACTTTTATAAACAATGCCTTTGTGTGTTTAGCATCTGGTGATTATGACTAACACAGCTGCAACTTCCATCCGCCAAATCTATAGGTTTTCTTGCTCGCTTGTTGTTCTCAACTGTTTCTGTGGTTATCTCCTGCTTCTGGTGGCCATTGTTAAAACACCACCCGTTAATTCGTTACCAGTGTTTTCTTTCTTATTATTACTGCTAGCAATATTTGATATATTCATGATTTTATTTGGCCTATGTCACAGTGTTCCTTCTATTTTTCCTGCTGCGCCACAGCGCAGCAGGCTTCTTTAGAATGAGGTTTTCGGGAAATAACGTGCAACTAAGTGAGAATTGTGTGTGCGTCTCTGTGCATTTTTATCAGTGTAATTGTGCGGTTGCAGGTGAGCGTCAGTGTGCTTTCCAAATGTGTATGTTCTACAGCTCTGTTCATTGTTTGTCTACTTGTCATTGCAACTACCTACGTACGTAAAAAGCACGTACGTAACGTACGGCTAAAGTACACACAAAACCCGAAGCTCATTTGCATATTATACATGAGTATGTCTAGCTAGACACAATGAAATAGTAGTTGCAAAATTTTTGTATCACTAAGGAACTGTGCAAAAAGAACACATTTTCCAAAACGTGTATACGTTTTGAAAACACGATTCGAAAAACGTGTTTTGACCTACCCTAAACGTGTTTGCGGACCCCTTAATTTCTCGTTGCAGCTTATAAATGTCCCTTTTGACCTTTGCAGCTGTCCATCTTGTAGTGGGCTGAATTGACCTTGGCCACATTTGCGTAGTAAAGTGCTAGGCATTTACGTATACACGTACAAGCATAAAGACGCACTTTATAAGCTTTACTTGTTAGTGAAGGTCAGTTTATTGGTCATTAAGTGACACCAACCATCAATTTCAAAACGTGTTTTTACTTGGTCTAAACGTGTTTTGGCTAAGTAAAAACACGTTTGAAAACGTGTTAATTTCAAACGTGTAAACGTTCTGATTTTTGACACGGTTCCTAATGTAATATGCATAACGTTGGATATCTTTTCGTCTGACTGATTACATAGTAAACTTGCACTAATGTTTCACACAGGTCTCACTTTAAAAGTTCATCTCCCATTATTCACATTGTCTCAATTTGTCCACTGTTCACACAAAGCGTATTTTACAATAAAGATAAAATGGAACTTATGACACGATGTCACAAACAAGACCACTACCACTACAACAGCCAACACAAATATGCAGGCTCAGAGTGCATTCTTATGGCAAGCACGGCGTTACTTGCAGCGTTTATAAATGACAATATCAATGCACCCAATGAAATTGACTTCATTAATCCAATCATCAAGCATACAAAAAGCTGCTACGTAGTCGACGTAGGGACTGACATTTAGGGCATAAATGAGCTTCCAAAAGTTGCCCAAATGCATCATCAGTTGATACATTTTATACCAATGAGCAGTTGTCAGAGATTTATGGACGACCGGTTGACGCAAACATATGTATGAATTAGAATGGTCATCAATGAAACGGGATTGCACTAACCCATGTTAGAGAGCAATTAATTATGTTATTGCAAAATATGGCTGTGTACAGTTTTGCAATTTCTTGGTGTGGTTCAAAATCAGTGAGTTTTATTCTCACTAGCATGATTATACTTATGCGATACTGCGACTTTTAATAATCAAAACATGCAGTTCAATACATGAAAAAAAGCTGCAACTGTCAGTTGATGACAATATTACTTCGTGCAGATGACTATCTGCTGCGCAGCAGGTTTTGGTTCACAGAGTGAAAATATAGGTTTGATATTTCCAAGCTCCTTTTGCATTAGGCTTTGCTTGTTCTCAACCAGGAGCCATATAATGAAGTTGTGAATCAAATTTCAGGTTTTAGTCAATTGTACCTTTGGAACTGTATTTTATGGACTACATTTCTGATGGTATTTTTTAGATTTGCCGCTGTTTTTGCCCCAAATAGACTCCGTAACTTCGGCACAAAACTTACTAGACCAAAAGTTATCGTACTCATACTCCTACCAATAGTTGACGCCACTTTCAGAACGGGTTGTTTTAAACTCATTTACGGTTGTATGCCAACCTTTCAGAACCTTGGATATCGCTTCAACTGCTCACCGTTTTATAGCGGTATTACGGTTCGCTTGTTTGTGCACTACCCGACATTCGTTGCCATTATCATGTGTTTTATTTACGTTCCAATTATTGTAAAGTTGAAGATGAAACGGACAAAAATTACACCCAAAGATAATACGAGTGCTGTGAGTAGATTTCAGGTGTCGCAAAATGCAAAAGACTACAGAGCGGAAGTTTTGCTTTTTTTCCAAAACTTGATCATAACTTTGTTACTGACTCTCAGTTTGGAGGTTTACCACGCTTTTCCCGACTTTGGCTTGATTTTCGATATGCTTAACTCTGCTGCCAATCCCTTTATTTTGATCGCGTTCAATTCATCTATTCGTGCAAGCGCATACAGACTTGTAGGGTGTAAATAGACCTAATTAACAATTTACACATGACCCGATGCAAAAAAAGAGTCTCAACCACTGGAACTGTTATGAGTATATGTAACTGAACGAAGTA
>JASANF010009023.1:0-14469 GCA_030248245.1 Trissonchulus sp. WLG1_4
ACAGTAGTACCAGTTGTAGTAGTACCAGTTGTAGTAGTACCAGTTGTAGTAGTACCAGTTGTAGTAGTACCAGTTGTAGTAGTACCAGTTGTAGTAGTACCAGTTGTAGTAGTACCAGTTGTAGTAGTACCAGTTGTAGTAGTACCAGTTGTAGTAGTACCAGTTGTAGTAGCAACAGTCGTAGTAGTATGTAGCTGCAGTGCTAACAGCAGCGGTAAGAGAAGGAACGATTGCAATACACTTAGCATTTTGTTACAGGAAACGATATGTCCAAAGTCACGTTTCATAATGCTAGACTTCACTCCTAACTTTGCGGCCAGGTTTCCTTTCCTTGTCAAAGCTTTTGTTTATACTCGACAACCAAACATGAAGAAATTTTCAAAGATTAAAGTAATTGGGTTGCTGCCGGGAAACGACTACTTATTATCACGCGGAGTTGTTTGTGCTGTACTTGGTTTTCCTGAAGTCAAACAAAATGAAGCGATAATACTGAGCCATGAGCTATTTTTACGGAAAAGATGAATTTTGTCAACAAGAATACCAGATAACAAACAGACCGCTCCACTTCAAGTTCAGCGACTACAAATGAATTACATTCGGCGTTGAGACATCGACACAAACGACAGAATTTCTCCCTGAAATTTCAGCAACGTCAGTCCACATACTACAACAATGGAAAGAACTACAAAAACCGGCTCTTGGAACTAATAGAAACAACTACAAAAACTGGTTTTGTAAGTACCAAAAAAACCAAACGATAAATTGTCTCTGTACCTACAAAAACAATCGCCACTGTTTCCACGCATATCCATCCAAAAAACTATGCTTACATCTAGCGGTCACATGACTACAATAAAACTGTCAACTGAAGAGGCAAAATAATTAAAGTTCATCAGTGTGATAAAGTTTTCACTGGCGATATTTGCAATTGTGATATTTTTATGATTTTTCATTTAACTTTCTGATGGCTATCGTAAAATTTTTTTGACCAAAACAAGGAAAATTGTCTCTGTCATCGTATTTGCTTCTGCTCTTTTATCACATTTAAAAAATAGTTGCATTCAATATTTTCAAAGCGCAAATGTTATTACGCATGGTAATTTCGACTTATTTATAGTCTAAAATGAACATTTTCTACTTTTATATTTTGGCTGAACTAGATAAGCGGTCACAACTATTTGTTTTGCGTCTGTGCTATTGGATAATTGATGAGTCTACAATTGTACGTGGTGAAAACTTGACAAGTCATTTTATATGTTAATTGTATTGACTACGGAACCGCCCGATATTAATAATTGATTTTCAACACTCATATCCAAATTTGGGATTTGGAACAAAAACGCCCGATCGCCACGGAATGTCTCACATTCGCTTGATTCAATTGGTTCCAGTACGTAACTGAACGAAGAACATACATAAAAAAATGCAACTCTCCAGGACTTTACACTCGTAAAACGCCTTACAAACGCAAAATTACTAAACCACAAGGCTGCAGGGCAGGGTTGGCAGTCTGGGTCTCGGTCTCGGTCTCATAAAAAACCCGAGACTAGGCTGGTCTCGGTCTCGGTCTCGGTCTCTCTTAGAGCAAAACCGAGACCTGCCATAGGGTGGTCTCGGTATTTCAGATGAGACTTGAAGTTTTCAAAATTTCCAAAATCACAAAGATTTTTTTTACAATTAAGTTTCCAAATAGAATGCCAAGCATGAAATGGTTAAAACTGTCTGCTGCAGAAGAATGTTAGTTCACCGGCAAACTCTGGCTACCTTCAAGTTTAAACTTTGTATATCAAGCTAGATTTTATATTAAAGTTTGAGCTAAAATGGGTTGTCTGTCTGACTTAGCGATGTTGCATTTGTATGTGGAACCTCTTATGTTAAGCAGTAAAAATACTGACCATTATTTATATACCAAATAGTGCTAACTTTGTAGCTGATTTGTAATTAAAAATTTGCTGGCTTCTGCGACTTTACTAATCTCGAATCGGGTGGCAGTTTAATTGAATTTCTTAAGCCCCAACCTCTCAACACATGTCAAAACATTATATTATATATATATATATATATATATATATATATATATATATATATATATATATATATATATATATATATATATATATATATATATATATTAACTGAAAAAACCTAAGTACAATCAAATGCTTTTTGGGCTATGGAGTGGTTGGGGCATCAAATCTTCCCCCCACATAACTGTGACAGCGTGAGAAACTTTTCTGGTCCGTGATGATGCTGCTATCACTTATCAGAACTTCCGATAGTAGCACTACTGCACCAGCACGGAAGATTCTACGCTGGCACCTGACTCAGCCTGCCAAAGTGAAAATATGTGTATGCAATGCACTATAAAATGTGGTATACGAAGAAGTGTGCGAAACTTTTAAAAAATAACCAAAAGTTAACAGCGGACAATAATACTATTCTCCGCTTGTCACTCTCCTACTCTCATGCATCCGGTCGTTCCAATGTTAAGTTTCTCGCAAAAAAAATTGGATATTTTTCCTATTTTTAGACCAAATTTGGGCAACTGCAGACGTATCAGAAATTTTTCCGACAAAATTTAAAACAAAAGATGGGAGTTTCATATCAGACGGTGTATTCCACAAGTAAATGTAGCATATATACTCGTGTAGACATGCACATGCAGCATAATGTAGTTGTGTATACATGCATAGGCTTTGATGAAAGACAATAACGAGGAATAGTAAGCCACATAGTCGCAGGGGTTTGGGGGCGGCGGCCCCCAGAAAAAAATTAGGGAAAATTTTTGATTTATAGGCCAAATTTAGTCCATTGGAGACGTATCAGAAAATTTTTCCGGCCGGACCATAAAAACCAAAGGGGGGACCCTTGTGTAGAAGATCACTGGGGAAAAATTTCGGGAGGGGGGGGGAATTCCCCCCATTCCCCCCCCCCCTGGGTACGCCCTTGGCAATGGCAAGCCTGAGCCTAAGCCTAAGCCTGAACCTAAGCCTAAGCCTAAGCCTGATACTAAGCCTAAGCCTAAGCCCCATACTAAGCCTAAGCCCTAAGCCTAAGCCTAAGCCCAAGCCTAAATTAAGGCCAAGTTTGAATTTGGTCAAAAATTGGACGTTTCTGGCGAATTTGGCCAATTTTTTGGCAGGAACCTGGTCAAAGAGCCTTTGTTTTGATTCTAAAAAATTGTAAACAATAATCTGACACCATTTAGACACGATTAGAACGGAAAAACAAGGGCTTCGGAAAAAAATTGCGAAAACGTCCCTCACTGAGGGTTCAGATTGCGGGGGATCATATCTCAAAAAATCCAAAAAATGAAATAGGGGTTCTCGAAGCAAAAATGCTTCCCCCAAGGTGCTCTACTCAAAAAAATAGGTCCACTATTTCCCCCCCCCCCCCCCCCAACTGCATTTAACCCAAACTTTTAACCTTATCCATAGTCAAACCGTAGCCTTACCCGCAGTTAACTTTGAACTTTAACCTTACTCCCAGTTAAACTTTAACTTTAACTTTACCCACCGTTAAACTTTAACTTTAACCTTACCCACAGTTAAACTTTAACTTTAACCTTACCCACAGTTGAACTTTAACTTTAACCTTACCCACAGTTAAACTTTAACTTTAACCTTACCCACAGGTAAAGTTAAACTTTAACCTTACCCACAGTTTAACTTTAACCTTACCCACAGGTAAAGTTAAACTTTAACCTTACCCACAGGTAAAGTTAAACTTTAACCTTACCCACAGGTAAAGTTAAACTTTAACCTTACCCACAGGCAAAGTTAAACTTTAACCTTACCCACAGGTAAAGTTAAATTTTAACCTTACCCACAGGTAAAGTTTAACCTTACCCACAGGTAAGGTTAAACTTTAACCTTACCCACAGTTTAACTTTAACTTTACCCCGTATTCTAAGAATTTACCTTTACCCTCTGGTAAACTTTAACTTTACCCTTACCCGCAGAATTAACTTTACCTTCACCTTACCTGTGGGTAAAGTTAGCCTAACTTTACCTGCAGGTAATTTTGAGAATACGGCCCCAGGCTAAGCTGGCAGGATTTGTCCAGAAAATTTCGATTTTTTGGTTCCTAAGCCTGGGCCTAAGCCTAAGCCTGAACCTCAGCCTAAGCCTAAGCCTGATACTAAGCCTAAGCCTAAGCCCCATACTAAGCCTAAGCCCTAAGCCTAAGCCTTAGCCCAACCCTAAATTAAGGCCAAGTTTGAATTTGGTCAAAAATTGGACGTTTCTGGCGAATTTAGCCAATTTTTCGGCAGGAACCCGGTCAAAGAGCCTTTGTTTTGATACTAAAAAATTGCAAACAATAATTTAGACACCATTTAGACCCGATTATAACGGAAAAAAAGGGCTTCGGAAAAAATTGCGAAAACGTCCCTCACTGAGGGATCAGATTTCGGCGGGTCGCATCTCAAAAAATCCAAAAAATGAAATAGGGGTTCTTGAAGCAAAAATGCTTCCCCCAAGGTGCTCTACTCAAAAAAATAGGTCCACTATTTCCCCCCCCCCAACTGCATTTAACCCTAAAAACCTTAGGGGTGGAATGTCAAATTATTCAGTTTACCGCCAAGAAATAAAACGTAGACGGAAAAAATTTTGAAAAAAAATTCAAAAAAGAGTGTAGTGTAAAAAGTAGTCGTGGTGTTATTGGGTCTTCAATTTCAGTGGCCTTTCCTTTTATGTGCGAGTTTAATTAAAAAATTGAGTAAGTCTGAGTTGAGTTTCATGTGGCACTCCTGAAATGTGGGTTTTGTTTGGTCATTATTTTGAAAACGCGCAAAATTAAACATGCATCGTAAGAACAAAAGTTGTTCAGAAGTGAATTTTCTTCAATTTGATGCACGTATCACATGAAAAAAATTTTGAAAATTTTTGTTCAAAGTTCTGCAAAAAAATAGATTTTCGTGGAAAGGCCTCCACAAGCCAGTGCATTTACACGTATGTAATGAATTTGAAAGGCTGAAAAACACTAGCAGCTGTGTTTTAATGGACCACACTTAAAAATTTGTTTTATTGAGTGCAGTATAACTTAGAGACAGAAATTAAGTGCGTGTGAATACAAACGCAAATTTTCGGCTTGCGATCTTAAAAAATTGGTTCAACCAAAAAAGTTAAAATTTGGTACATACAAATGAATGTTGTCGCCTTCAAGCGGTCGCAAAATTTGATTTTGAGCAAAGCGATAGTATTTAGTCAAATTTATGTCTTTCATAAATCGCGATTTCTGTTTGCGAAGTGTTTTTCAATGAATCAATCAAATTCATCAAAAATTACATTTTGCGACCGCTCAATCAATGTGCGTGAAGTTGGCAGACACTTTGTCAGTACAAATTCTGAAATATGCTTTTTCTGATAGCTCAGAATTTGTACTATTTTGTACCACAATTATCACATTTTGTACTTATTTGTACGACGAGTACAAATTCGCTTAAAACTGTCTGCCAACTTCACGATTTGAGCCAATCGCAAACATCACAGGATTTCATATTAAAAATTTTATATTACTATATCTTCGTTTTATCACAACCAGTAAGCTTTATATTTATTTTTCAAATAGGAAACTAGCTGTGGATATTTGTAGTATGACAAAAACGTATCAAAGTCACACACAAAAGTTGAAAGCTTTTTTTCGAGTTGTTTGGCTTGAAGAAAAAAACATTTGAAAAATTGGTCAGATGAGCCAGTACCTACACAGCAGACATACTAATTGTCAAAATCGAATGAATAGCACTTACAAAAGTATGCTGGTTTCAATATTTTTTATTTAATTACGCATTTTAGTAAAGATATTGCAAAGTTCAAGAATTTAACAATGTTTGACTAATTTTATAGTGCATTACTCCTGCCTATGAATGGCTCAAAGCGTGAAGTTAGCAGACACTTTTCCATGAATTTGTACTCGTAGTACAAATTAGTACAAAATGCGGTACTTGTGGTACGAAATAGTACAACTTCTGACCTATCAGAAAAATCATATTTCGGAATTTGTACTGACAAAGTGTCTGCCAACTTCACGCACGTGTTCAATCACGTTAAGGCAAGCAAAATGAGCTATTGATTGTGCAAAAGCTAGTTACTTGTGAACAGAAATCGCAAGCCGAAATTCCACTCACGTTTGCTCTACAGTGAATGCTATTTTGTATCAATCAACTTTATTTTTTGTGTTTAGGCATACTTTTGCACTAGCTTGCCATTGTGCATCTAAAACTGGCCGCAGACTGCCGTTTTTCGAAAAGCCACATTTCAGGAGCGCCACTTTAAGAGGGCGCTCCGGGAATCAAGGATTTGGGCCATATGTTTTAAAAACAGCCAAAATGACCTATAATTCTTGAAGAAAAGTTGCCCAAATTACTATTTCTGATGTTTTGACGCGCATATCTCCATAGCAAAAAATTTTGAAAAAATGGGACAATTTACTGATTTTATTCGACTTTTACACAAATTCAGCAAGTAAGCCAGTGCATCAACGCTTTTTGAGGTTTTCCAAACAGACGATACGTAAATTTTATTAGTCGTAATGAAAAATTAAAACAATTTTATTGCGTTCTGTGCAAAAAAATCGCACAAGAAACCATTTTCAGAAGCAGCAGACTCAAATATAAGCTGTGTGAATACAAAACCAATTTTTCGGCATTCGATTATAAAATACTGGTAAAATATATTTTATACAAAATTTTGCACAAGTATAGTCTTAGGCTCTGCGCAGTTGAACAATTTTTTAGTTTTTTAAAATAAAGCTTAGAAACTTTTTTATATTAGTTTTATTGCTCAGATTTCGACTTTGAAAACACATAATGACATTTTTTATCCAAATCCGACATAAAAGCTAAAAACCAAAATAATGTTCAACTAGAGAAGCACATAAGCTACATTTTGGTATATAAAGTGTGACTATACGCAAAGTATAAGCAGAGTTATCGTTTGCCGAAAATTCACTCACGTTTGGTGCTCTCGGAGTCACGTGACATGATTACGTGATTTGAAATTTTGCCTCCAGTGTTCCTTTGTGCCATACTACATATATGTATAGTAAAGTTTGACATTTGCCAACTTTTTTGCCAATTTTCTATGTAACCCCCGATTCCCGGAGCGCCCCCTTAAGGGGGCGCTCCGGGAATCGGGAGTTGCCTCAAAAGTCAGCAAAAAGCTGATAAAACCAGAATATTACTAAATAAGTATTTAGTATGGTAAGAAATAACCTTTGTGTGAAAATTTTAAATCACGTGATAATGTCACGTGACTGCCAGAGCACTACGCGTCAGTGAATTTTGGCAAGCGATAACTAATAGCATGTTTGTCTTAAAATCATGATTCATGTATCAATATGTAGCCGTTGCGCTCCTTTAGTTAAACATTATTTTTGTTTTTGATTATTTATTGTGAATTTGTTAAAATTACAATTTTTTTATTTTCGAGGTCAGTCTCTCAGCACTAAAAGCAGTGGTATCATGGTCCAGAGCATTATTTAAAAATAAAAGAATGTTCAACTGCGCACAATGATAGGCTATCTTCATGCCAAATTTGAGCCAAATCGGTTGAAGCAGCAAAAAGATATCGAATGCCGAAAATTACCGTCAGCACTATTCAGTGTCATTTTTTTGAGCCAGCAACTTTGCGTAGCGTTGCCCGATTGCGCTGAAACTTTGCAGAATTTTGGGGACCCAAGACCCTAGTAAAAAACAGTTTAGGTAGCTAAGCAATGTTACACAGTTTTTTCGATAATGTTAAAAATGTACCAAATCGAACACAGTTTTTGGAAAAATGGGCAAAATGGACATAAAAATTAATTTTGCCGTTTCAAACATTTTTCGACTGCTATTTTGTGTTAAATGATGTGAATTGATGAGTTTTTGATAAATTTTTGCTCAATGTTCACCCATTTGGCAGTTTGCCAACAAAAACTATAAAATTTGTCAGTTTTCCAAATATCTTGATATTGGTATCAAATGAAAGCCCACATCATTCTGAGTAACTTTGCTTCTTGACACAGGTCCAAATTCGTTAGCTGAAAAGAGTTATGGCCCAATACCTTGATTCCCGGAGCGCCCCCTTAATATGTGGTTTTGTAGAGCAACTCCGCGAAGTATTGTTGGAAAAAAGTTTGCTCGAGAAACTTAATCCAGGAAAGCAGAAAAACCTTGTACTCATTTTTTACCCCATCTGACTATATATAGTTTGAAAAATTAACATTTTTTGGTATAAATGAGCAGAATATTTTGGAAATAAAGCTGAATTAAATATATTATTATAAGTTATATACGTTATTATGATCGAACTTCAGACTGATATTACGACCGTATCAGTGAAAGTTTTCGAAAATTAGCCCCAGAATGTCGAAAAATGATGATTTTTGACAAAATTTGATTTTTTTCGAAAAGCAATAAAGCCACGTTTTTTGCTGGGAAAGGGCTAAAAATGAACACAGCGCGTCCGAAAACCTAAAAAAACGTGTTTTTTAATTAAAAAAATGCGAGTGAATGTGTGTGTGAATTGCTTCCCCCCCGCGAACCTTCACCATATACCAGAATGAAACCAGTTATATTGAATTGACATTATTTTCTATATATATATATATATATATATATATATATATATATATATATATATATATATATATATATATATATATATATATATATATATATATATATATATATATATATATTTATATATATATATCAGTCAATTTCTGATAGGGTCGAACTTTGGGCGGATGACCTCAAAATATACTTCGCTAATTTTCACATATTTTGTAGATACTAACTGGCTCATAATCATGCTGAAACGGTTTTGTCCAAAAATGAAGGCAGGCTGAGATATGGCGACTCAAGGAATTTTTTTGAAGGTCAATTTTCCTTCATTGAACTTTCAGCATTCAAATAAACGGCTCTACGTTTGTGTTTTTTGGATCAAGTTGATATTTGGCAGTAAACATGACTATTATAACTTATTTTAGTTTTATTAATACTGGGTTATATGCTCCAATAGTTTTGACGTTATAAGCTTTTGAACGACGGCGGGTCAAAGTTTTCACACTATCCCTAATGAACGTTTAGCCTTGTAGCTCATACAATACTTTCGGGAAAAAACAGTTCCTTACTAAGAAAAAAGGAAACCAATAGGGCAAGGAAAAAAAAGAAAAATAGAGAAGAAGGGGAAGAACTCCGCAAGCCACAAGCCAAAACCCACCCCCACCACCCCGGCCCCGTATAATGGCTGCCCGCCGCTAATGAAAACGGTAGATGTCGCGTGTAAGCGTGCACGAGCACGAGATTTTACCCCCCCCCACCCCTAGGCGCTATTTGCGCTATTTGCGCTATCATAGTTTCCAGCTCAAAAACGCCACCCCCCCCCACCCCCCCCCGCTATTTGCGCTATATACGCTACGACAGGTACTCCCCCTGAGGGTGCTATTTGCGCTATTTAGGCGCTATTTTGTGCTATCGGCTATTTTAATGAAAACTTTTGTACTTTTTAGTACGTATACAATCTCTCAATTAAAATTAAAAAGTTTAAAATTCTTTTAAAGTTTTACTTTGTGTTTTAATGAGTGATATAAAAAAATAGCGCATATAGCAAAACGATAGCGCATCAAAGTGCTATAAGCGCTATTTTTTTCATAGGCTTAAAAAATAGCGCTTATAGCACATGATGGTGCTATTTGCGCTATTTAGGCGCTATTTTGTGCTATTGGCTAATTTATTGACATTTTTTGTAGTTTTTACTACGTATACGATCCCTTAATAAAAAAAATAAATTTAAAATGATATTAAAATTTTAGTTTGTCTTCTGGTCGATGATATAAAAAAATAGCGCTTATAGCAAAACGATAGCGCATCAAAATGCTATAAGCGCTATTTTTTTCATAGGCTTGAAAATAGCGCTTATAGCACGTGAGGGTGCTATTTGCGCTATTTACGCGCTGTTTTATGCTATAGGCTAAAATACTGAAAATTTTTGTACTTTTTATTAACAATACGATCCCTCAATTAATAATAAAAATATTAAAATTATTATTAAAAGGGTAAAAAGATTCAGTAGGCGCCCACCCCCCCTCCCCCCCGGTTGTTGGGTTTGTGGCTTTCCTCCCTCCCACGCCCCCCTTCGTAGGCGCCCACCCCCCCCCCCCCCGGTTTTTGGGTTTGTAGGCTTTCCATCCCCTCGCTCCTATTAGTCAAAATTATAGGCAATCACCCAACATGACTTTCCATTTTTCCCTCCTATTGGTTACTCAAAATGAAGCCCTAGAAGGGTAAGAAGATTTAGTAGGCGCCCACCCCCCCCCCCCGGTTGTTGGGTTTGTAGGCTTTCCATCCCTCGCTCCTATTAGTTAAAATTATAGGCAATCACCCAACATGACTTTCCATTTTTCCCTCCTATTGGTTACTCAAAATGAAACCCTAGAAGGGTAAGAAGATTTAGTAGGCGCCCACCCCCCCACCCCCCCCCCCCGGTTGTTGGGTTTGTAGGCTTTCCATCCCTCGCTCCTATTAGTTAAAATTATAGGCAATCACCCAACATGACTTTCCATTTTTCCCTCCTATTGGTTACTCAAAATGAAACCCTAGAAGGGTAAGAAGATTTAGTAGGCGCCTACTAAGTCTAAGCCTAAGCCTAAGCCTAAGCCTAAGCCTAAGCCTAAGCCTAAGCCTAAGCCTAAGCCTAAGTCTAAGCCTAAGCCTAAGCCTAAGCCTAAGCCCAGGCCATAGCTAACCGTAGGCCTAGGTAAAGAAGAAGTACAAATATTTTCAATAAACTACCCAATAGCACAGTATAGCGCAAATATCACCCTCAACTGCTATAAACGCTATTTTTTAAGCCTACGGAAATCACCAAGCCCTAGGCAATCACCCAACATGACTTATTACTCAAGAAATATTCACTGATTCCAAATTATAAATTTTAGAAATACCAAGTACTCGTAACGTTAAGCAAATAAAGTATTCTCCAGCATATTAATATTAAAAAACTATTACTACTACTATACTAGTATATAAATATTAATACTAAAAGCAAATCATTAAAGCAAAATAAACAAAAAAATATATAACTTACTTGCTAAGCAGGAAAAGAACGAGAAATAGTTTAAGGCAGTAAATAATTATCATATAATAATAATCCAGTAATGATAATCCAGTAATAATAAAAGTCCAAGCAGCGCCCAAGCGCCTAAATAGTGCAAAAAAAGCACCATCTATTTTTCAAGCCTATGAAAAAAATAGCGCTTATAGCACTTTGATGCGCTATCGTTTTGCTATATGCGCTATTTTTTTATATCGTCGACTAGAGCACAAACAAAAAATTGGAAATAATTTTAAAAATATTTTTTTTATTGAAGCATCGTATACGTAGTAAAAAGTACAAAAATTTGCAATGAATTAGCCAATAGCACAAAATAGCGCCTAAATAGCGCAAATAGCACCCTCATGTGCTATAAGCGCTATTTTTTAAGCCTATGAAAAAAATAGCGCTTATAGCACTTTGATGCGCTATCGTTTTGCTATATGCGCTATTTTTTTATATTATCGACTAAAAGACAAACAAAAATTAAAAAAAAATTTAAAACTGTTATTTTTTATTGATGAATCGTATACGTAGTAAAAAGTACAAAAATTTGCAATAAGTTAGCCAATCACAGAAAATAGCGCCTAAATAGCGCAAATAGCACCATCAGGTGCTATAAGCGCTATCCAAAATCAGCATCACTATTTAAAGGGAAATTAACACAAACACCAATAGGCCAGCGTAGCTCAGTTGGTAGAGTGTTAAGCTAGAAATCTAGCAATGGGTGGTTCAAATCCCCCCTGGCCATTTTGCTGTAGAAGTTTCATCCATATCCAAAAAAAATAGCACATATAGCACCTTCGATAGCGCTTATAGCGCAAATAGCGCATATAGCACTCCCAAAAAGCGCTATAGCGCAAGTAGCGCATATAGCACCTTTGATAGCGCATATAGCGCAAATAGCGCATATAGCACTCAAAAAGCGCTATAGCGCATATAGCGCATATAGCACCCTCGATAGCGCATATAGCGCAAATAGCGCATATAGCACCCCCAAAAAGCGCTATAGCGCAAATAGCGCATATAGCAAATTCCATAGCGCTTATAGCGCATATAGCGCATATAGCGCATAAAAAAGCGCTATAGCAAAAAAGTGCTATTTCGATTTCGCTTACACGCGTTCGTTACCTGAAATGCTGACTAAAACCACTTGTAATTGACAGCTATTGCCAACAATACCAAGTACTATGCGACAGCTACGTATAGCTGTGCTTTAGTTGCGGTCTTATAGCAACTGTTTGTAGTGGTACAAAATTTGTCAAGTTTCACCAATGACCATCCATTTTCATATTTGAGAATTTATTTATTTGCTCAAAATTTTCGACACGGCCGCAGGTGGTTTTGCCTTGGGCTTACTCTATTGTGTCAAACCTGTAGCAAGTCTAAATACCTACTTCAAGTCTGACACTGACAATATTACTAAATAAAGTGCAGTAATGAATGACGACGAGCCATAAACTTCACACTAACCCAAATGAGCGCTTGACGTAGCTAATCCAATGCTTTCTGAAAACACACAGTTCTTGTTATGTGAAAAGGCTTTTGTTAAGACTATGCTGTGGTAATTAAATATTAGAGATCGAGGAAGACCTCTACAGGCCACTTGTCACAACATCATCGTTTTCCCTGGTGGTAAAGTCCTGGCTGACCACCTACATAGTCAGAATTATTCGTATCCTCAATTTATTATCCTAATATAATACTTATCATATGGCTAGTGTAATAGCGTGTCATATACCGGCTTTTTGAAGCACCGTAAAGCAATTAATTTAACGTCTAATTAGCCACGACAATGAAAAGGAATCAGAATTTTGTTCATCGTCCAAACTTGACGCGTTAACAATTATTGGGGAGTTAAAAAGTTTTTAGGTGAGAGGCGGTGGAAAGCTGGAGTGGAATATGAATACTCTTAAACTGAATTCATGCTTCCGAGAAAGACTATTCAATTCCGTAAACTATTAGACTATTACTTCCGTAAACTCGTCGCCTTCAATATATTCGTCAGATAAATTGCTTTACGGTGCTCCAAACAGCCGGTATTTGACCCGCTATTACACTAGCCAAATGATAAGTATTATATTGCAGAAAACGAAGATTCTGATGAAGAAGATAATGCTGCCGGCAGTACTGATAATCTTGCCAGAAGTCAATCCTATGCTAAAAAGCGAAAAATGAAGCCTGTTAAGCAGAAAGCCGAAAAAAATTTTGTACACGACGAACTGCGTCTGTGATTAACTTGAGGCAAACATGTATACGGGATCTTGGTCTATGGAGAGGAATTGTTTTTTATTATCCAGAAATTTTCATTGATAGTGGTTTTCACCCATTTTTTGTGTATTTATGGTCATCGCGGGGCAAATTTGGTTTTTCTTTAAGTTTCTGCATAAATAAACTAATTGAGAATGAACGCTTTTAATAGACAACTTTAGATTTATAGAAACTACTCAGAGGTAGTTTTGTTAATGCACATTTTATAACATTGTTTATAATAAATTGAGGATACGAATAATTCTGACTATGTAGGTGGTCAGCCAAGATTTTACCACTAGCGAAAACAATGATGTTGTGACTAGTGGCCTGCAGAGGTCTTTCTCGATCTCTATTATTTAGTTACCACAGCATAGTCTTAACAAAAGCCTTTTCACATAACAAGAACTGTGTGTTTTCAGAAAGCACTGCGTCAAGCGCTCATTTGGGTTAGTGTGAAGTTTATGGCTCATCGTCATTCATTACTGCACTTTATTTAGTAATATTGTCAGTGTCAGACTTGAAGTAAGTATTTAGACTTGCTACAGGTTTGACATAATAAAGTAAGCCCAAGGCGAAGCCACCTGCGGCCGTGTCGAACATTTTTTGAGCAAATAAATAAATTCTCAAACATGAAAATAGATGGTCATTGGTGAAACTTGACAAATTTTTGTACCACTACAAACAGTTGCCATAAGACCGCAAATGAAGTACAGCTATACGTAGCTGTCGTATAGTATTTGCTATTGTTGGCAATAGCTGTCAATTACAAGTGGTTTTAGTCAGCATTTCACTAATAGGGGCCATCCAATATAATGATGCTGTGAAGTGGGTGTGGACTTTCGCTTGTAGCATGCGCAGGTCTTCCTCGAATTTTTACTATTTTCTGAAAGATATCATAGCCTTATAATTGCCTTTTTCACATAGTAAGAACTGTGTGTTTTCCGAAAGTATTGTATGAGCTACAAGGCTAAACGTTCATTAGGGATAGTGTGAAACTTTTTACCCCCCGTAGCTTCAAAAGCTTATAACGTCAAAACTATTGAAGCATATAACCCAGTAATAATACAATTAAAATAAGTTGTATTAGTCATGTTTACTGCCGAATATCAACTTGGTCTAAAAAACACAAACGTAGAGCCGT
>JASANF010009025.1:0-28023 GCA_030248245.1 Trissonchulus sp. WLG1_4
AAAATGAAATGGAATGGTGAGTGGAAAAGTGTGAAAATGTAGAAATTAATTAAAAGGCAAAATGGTGGCTTGTGAGAAACGTGAGGACTATGATTGTGGAGCTGGGTACTGTGATGGTGACTGTGACTTGCACTGAACCTGTTGGATGCTAGTTTCTGTTGTTATGCTATTACTGTTATGGTTACCTTAGAGGCCAGAAACGAGAGATGAGCTGCTTGTAGTATGTGTTAGGTGGAACATTGTAGTTAAGTGCAGCTGAGGTGAGTGGAGTGAGGCTGTTACGCTCACTGTGGAATTAAATGAGCTGAAGCTGTATGGCTTGAACGCTATGAGGTTATGGTGAGAGAGAACGCCAGGAGCAGAGAAGCAGCAAGCAGCACTAACTAGGTTATGTAAGACCTGAGTGCGGATAGACAGAATGTTTTTCAGGGTTTTTCAGGCCCAAACACGAATTTTTCTTTACTGACGTTAAATTATTGGAAAACGAAGGAATGTAATTATTTGAGTAATTAGTAAAAATCAAGCATCAAAAAGCGAGCAAAAGTCGTTCCCAAAGACGTGACACCTTCACGGTAAGTTCAAGAAGATTTGAGATTTTTAAAACAACTCTTTAACTCAGAAAATCTTAATCGTATTTTGGCATAACTGTTTTATTGGTACATACTTAATTTGTCAACTAAGTGTTTATTACAGCAAATCACTTAACAGGATTCTGCCTGTTTACTTTTACTACTGGTTTACTTAACATTAATCAATGGACATATACAGGCTGAATGGGAAGTCGTGCTTAAAGCATTGTCCGTCACAAAGAGTCTCGTTTCCTGTAAACTTAATTAGAGGCGGAATTACTGAAGAATTGAGAATGTTGTACGAAAAAATGCGTGCAAGGCGCTTATACAAATTACTGGATTGCTAAACGTTTTAACACAGTGCTGGTCGGTCTGTAGTAGAGTGAACGTGTTTTAACCGTGTGGGGCATGAACGCCAAGAAACATGTAATTTCAGCTAAATTTCATTACAAACAAGCCAAATAAGGTCAATGGCCAGCAAAAAATTAAAACGATATACAAACTTAAGTTTCACCCCCTCCAAATGGATTTTAAAATTTGTAATTTTGCTACATGTATCCCCCTTGGCTGCAAACTTTTGTTTTGTCTAGCAACTGCTCTGATCGGCTGTTGGCGATTTTGCGACAGTCAGTCAGC
Organism: Trissonchulus sp. WLG1_4; assembly: GCA_030248245.1. NCBI lineage: Eukaryota > Metazoa > Nematoda > Enoplea > Enoplida > Ironidae > Trissonchulus > Trissonchulus sp. WLG1_4. The sequence goes on from JASANF010009025.1 coordinate 1,206, forward strand.
GTCTCTTATAGATGATATTGAAATAATAATGACATGGTCAACATCTGGTAAAAGCAACTAGAAGAACATCAAATTCTCTTACGGTTTTTGTTTTGCTTACATTATCATAGAACATGTTAACACAAAAAGAATTTTGGTTCAAAGTTGAAGCAAAAATATGAAAGGCGTTATGCGGCACTTTTGCAAATTACTGCTTGTCACAATTAATCAGCGTCTCTCATACTGAGGATGTATATTGCATAATGACATGTTAAAGATCCGTAATAGCTGTAACAATATAAAATTCACAGCTGATGTTTTCTGTGAAAAGATAACATGTTCTGAATAAACAATTTGTTTAGAAAATTTGAAGTAAAAATATGAAAATTTTATGGCACTTTTGCAACTTACTGTGCTTAAGCCGATTGTTGTTGCGATGAAGTGGCGCAGTGGTCAGTTTAATTGTCCTTGTAAAACTGCTGGTAATTTTGTTTGATTTCAAGTTCGGCAATATCACTTTCCGTTTTCTGCACTTTATGCTAAATTACCACTGTGTCTATCCGGGTTAACTTCTTTATTTCTTCTCCTTTTAGTAGATTTATCTTGTTATTCCGTCTGAAGCGAATAATTACTATCATAATTTTGTATGAAAAGCGTGCAAAATCCTTATGTACGCAACTGCATTGCTATACGTTTTACACACTGCTGGTCTAGTAGTGTTAACGATTTCAACTGGCGGGGCAGCTTAAATGTCAAAAACAAGTACTTTCAGCTAAATCTTATTACAAACAAGCGAAATTGCAAGCAGTTACCAAAAATTAAACAAACGATATGCATGGTAAATGCTATATTTCAGCCCCCCCCCCCCCGAAATGGATTGCGAAATCTGTAAATTTGCTACATGATTCCCCCCTTGGCTGCAAACTTTTATTTTGTTTAGCAGCTGTCTGATTGGTTGTTGGCGTTTTGCCACAACCAATCAGCGTCTTTCATAACCGTATGTATAATTTGCATAATGAAATATACCAAAAATACTGTAATAGCTGTAACAACATAAAATTCAGTGGGCTGTTTCTGTAGAGAAAACAAGGATCAACAACAAACAATTTTGTTTTATTTTCTGAAGCAAAAATATAAAAATTTTATCAATTTACAAATGGTGCTTTTGCAACTGTGCTTATGTCATTGTTATTAGTGATCAGGTGGCAGCAGTGGTCGAGTGTGAATGTCCTGAAACCTGTAGATATTTGTTCGATTCCAAGTCCGGCATTCACTTGGCGCTTTTTGGCACGCTTTATGGTGAATTACTACTGTATCTCTACGATGAAAGAGATTTTATGATTCCTTTAGGAGTCTGACTTGTTTTTATGTAATTTCGGTACAAAACTGAGGTAATCAAATTTCTAGGTAAGTGAGAAAGACTGGAACTCGCAAACAAAATGCAAACAAGACTGCATTTAACAACTGCGCCTAGTCATGCACTGACTTTTACACAATTACGTATACGCATAAAACAAACTAGAGGTTTTAGACGATGGTGTAAATTTAGTAATCCGATTTATTTTCTTCTTTGGTGACAGAGTGACATACAGCATGCATTATCTTCAACAGACGTTTTGTTTTTCGCTACCTTTGTGGCTGTTTAGTTCATTTAATTTGCGCCCACATATGTAGGTCGGTAAATATTTCAACCACGCACACATACATAGGAGGGGGAATGCCACGCTGTTTTTTTTAATCAGGAAATGAATGGCTTACAAATTGGTAATAAGTCGGGTCAGGTGTAAGTAAGACTGTGCTTTTATTTTTGCTTAATCGAATCTTTTTATTTGAAATCCTTCTGATGGTCATATATTGGACGCTGTTTATGCGGTAGAAGCTTGTCTTTCGGTGAGGATTGCGGACCTGGTAATGCTGGTAAACCATCAAACCTGGCGCAGCGGCGGACCAATGAATCTAAAATTAGGCTTAATTGGACGACCCTGGTGGAGGTGGTCATAAAATTTGTCGTTAGCAGATCCAAAAATACACAAACAATTTTGCGGAAAGAGGCCGAAATTCCTGAAGTTGCAAAAATGGAGCGACAGGCGGAACTTCTTTGCAGCTAGTCCTTTTATGATTCTTTTTAATCATCATACAGTTGGCACATTAAATTATCGTTGGTAAAACTGGCAATATGGTGGCGATGGAAAAAAATTTATAAATTCTGCATAAAATGAACTCGTTACAATTAGCACATAGGTAGTTTTTTGCTGAGGGCTATTGCGTTATACCAGGCATAGATATTTTAGATACGACAGGGTTGCCCAGGAGATAGGTGTCACAAAGCTCAAGATGGTCAGCAGGCGAAATTAAACGTCGAAATTTAGATTTTAAAACCAATAACTTATTCGTGTACATACAGTTCGCAGAAAATTGGTAATTGAGTGATTCTTTCGACCCGTTTAGGTTTAGAATTAGCTAGTTAGATACTTCAAGTCAAAAATGGCAATTAAATTAACCGGGCCACCACAAGCCATGATACTTTGCCCAACAGTTGCTTGACTGGTTTGAAGATCATAAATCAGAACCGGTGGATCAGTGTTGTTAATAAAAATAAATGACGAACAAGTGGTTTAGTTCCGACAAATTACAAAAGCTGATGAAAAAATGATGAACTTACAAAGAACGTATTTACCATTTGTTGAAAAACTGCTGATTTTTAACAACAAAACGGAATCAAACGAAAGATCATGGAATGGACTGACACGATACAATCTAATGGAATGGCTCATGAAGTTTGGTTGGTTGTAATCGAATGATAATCTGTGGAGTGGAATGGAATGGAACCGTGGAGACTGCTTGAATGGCTTGACTCCAATGGAGTCGTTATGAAGTCCTCATCAAATGGAATGGAACGAATGGACTCAAATTACAATGAAATCATGTAATCATATACACTGAATAGAATGACAGAGTGCCTAGTTAGAATGGAATGGACTCAGGCCTATAGGGTGCAATGGGCTGGGTCTGCCTGAGATATCAAACTAGGGTGGACCCTGAGTCAGATGAAATGGATGAGCCTATGATGAGAAGACTCGAATGGAATGGAATGAAGCCAAACGGAACGAATGTAAGTTAGTGTTAACTTGAAATGAATGGACTCAAATGACTAGAATGCAATGAAATATAATGCTAAGATTAAATGGTGCAGAGCTGAATGGCTTTAGTCGTATGAAACTAGTGAAACGAATGGCTATGAAGTACTGTAATGGTATGGAATGCAATGAAATGGTTAACTGAATTAAACTGAATGGAATAGTAGGCTAGTTACAATGTGATGTAATATGGTGAGATTATGTTATGCTTTAGTTGGGGTCATCTTATGTTGTGCAAATAGTGTAATCATATACTTTATGATATGATATAATACCAAGTGATTAGAGTGCATGTATGCAATGTAAATGTTGGGAATGTGATGGTGAATGATGTTAATGGTTATATGTTGTTACTAAAGGCTAGGTGTTAGGATGGATATTAATGGGCTATGATATGATTAGTATATGTATGAGAGGAGGGAGGAGCAGCAGAGGAAGCAGAAAGAGGAAGGGGACAGAGGGAGATATGTAAGAACGAAACCTAGGCACGCTCTAATTTTGAATTTTTACCTGTGGAGATTTTAGAGGGTTTTAATTACAAGAAAATATCTTACATTTAAGTGTGTGTTTGCGTTTCAGCTATTTTATAAAAAATTGACTAGTTATTAAAAAAGTGGGGGACATGCCTGGGCATCTCAAAACATGTCAACAAACTTACCAACTTTCAGCCTTTTCAGGTAATCGCATGATTCAGAGCTGTGGCGCAAACAATTTGTAAAAAAATTTTATTTTTTTCAAAAGCACAATTATTTAGTTGATTTACCTGAAAGAATATCACAGGTTAACCTTTAAAGAATCGCTAACATTGTAGGAAAGATATTGTTCTACCTAACTAAAAAAGACCGCTTGTGATTTGAATCTGTAAACGCTGAGCTATGGTTTTTAAAAAAAACAAGTGAAAACGCAATAACCCAAATAAAATGCGTATAAAACATTGAAAAACGATTATACACCGTCAAAATGTGTATTTTCAAAATGTGTAAACGTTTAAACGTTTAAACGCGTTTAAACGTTTAAACGAACTAAAAGTTAAAAGGTTCGGAAATCGCATTTTTTTGAACCCGTAAACGTTTAAACGAATCGAAATCATTTTAGCTACTCCCAAACGGGTTTAAACTGTTGAACCCGTTTAAACGTGCCCAGTGAAAACGTATGACATTACCACCGACGTAATTATTTTGAAGTGTCTGCCCGGCGGCAACCATACAAACCGTTGTCAGTACTAAACCTAGCCTCAGTTTTACGAGTGTTTGTTTTGGTTGCACTACAGGTATACTGGACTTATTTTGAATCGGTAAAATAATAACTGACTGCATATGAGTTTCATATTAGCAAGCTTTATTCATTTCTTACAAATGATAACTGGAAATCACCACGGATTTTTCAATCACTAGAAATGTTTTTTCAGTTTTTGTCACTGGTAGCAAAAGGACAAAGTTTTATTTCTAAGGGGTCCGGATTTGTCTTTGGATGAAGGACCAAAAGGACAAAAAATTTTTGTTCAAAAAATATTCGACTAGACTTGAAAGACTAGATAAGCCCAAAAATGGAGTCTCTCGCCGCCAAAATATCCCAGTGTTTGTTAAAAAGCCGAAAATTCAGTTCCAGAAGACTTAAATTTTTAGCTTCACCTTCAAATCAAAGAATTGTTAAATCCAGTAACGAATTACCCATAAATTATTTTGCTATACTGTATGCTATGTATGTAAATATCTTTGGCAAAAAGGAATGTAGACTGTATCTCTCCGAGTTACTGATAGTTATATTAACAAGCCCAAACTGCCAAAGCTTCTGTAAGCGTCTATCATTTTCTTTCAAGAAATTTACGATAGGTCAAGTTAAAACCTATTGTGCAGCGCTATTTCACATTATACGGTAGCCTGGGGCTGGTGCCTTAAATGACTTTTGTCGCTTTAGCGAATGCACCTCACTTAAACTTTGAGTTAAGTACAATACCAGGGACACAGAAGTTTGTTATAAATGCAATCAGAGAAATACAAGTGCGTCTGCTGATCAAGAAAAGTATATAGGGAGCATCTGGTGTTGGAAATTATACTTTCGTAGGATAATGTTAAACATACATACATATCTAATAATTAAAATCTATAAATTAATAAATGAATTATGTTAACTTGAGAAAGTTTCAATAATTGGCAAAATAATTGATTAAAAACAGCAATTTTGATTCAAAAAAAAAGAAACCCGGGCTCGAACCAAGGACATTAAGATCTTTAGTCCAACGCTCTCCCAACTGAGCTATTTCAGCTGATATAAACGTTAGATAAAAATTGTTAACAACAGTCTATCTGCATAAAAGTTGTTGCTCAACTTGATGTGTTCGTCCAGTCTCAAGGTTAACATATATTAAAATTTTTTTTCCTTGTAAAAAATATTTCTTGAATTTATTTGCGTTTAATTTCACAATGTCTATTCAGTAATAATAATTGATCACACAAATCTTCAAACTGTCTACGATAAAATCTAAGATGTTTTATTGATAGCTATAAACATAGTTGAACTTCAGCAGCTTTGAGAGCTGGTTGGCTTAGACGATAGGGCGTTCGCGTTCAAATCTGATGACAGGGGGTCGATTCCGACCTTTTACCTTTTTTTTGCGTTTCATAATCTCAAATGGTGTTGCACGTAAAGTAGATGTGTTTTCACTAGCCCTTTTATGTAGTTTAACACTGCCGCCAAAGAAAAATATGAACTCTGAAAACTAAAAAGCATAAAACAGACTGTAGTTTGGGACTCTGTCTACTGGGATGACTTGAAATTTTTTAGGTTTGGATTTTTGAAACTTGCTTTTTTACATTTACCGACGTAAACTGGTCACAGCACAAGATTAGCTAAAACAATTAACTCTAATTCAGACAGAGCGTCATATTCTTACAATGATGCACTTGAATTGTTGAAAGTTACTTTTGTTTGCGATTAATTTTTACTGCGCAACAGGCCTAATGTTGTCAAACGTTCACCCTGATCACTCACTGGATGACTTTTGCAGCAAACTTTTGCTTGTTCCTGTTGTGCCACAGCGCAACAGGTCTTTAATTTTGATTCTGGACAATAACACTGAGCTTGTGTTCATCTTTTGTCAGTTGGTTTGTGTTACCTGTGCTTCAGAATGACAGTGCGTGTGTCACATTAGTTTTGCAGTGTTTCCTACGTTAGTTCGGATGGATTCAGTGTTAAACTACATAAAAGGGCTAGTGAAAACACATCTACTTTACGTGCAACACCATTTGAGATTATGAAACGCAAAAAAGGTAAAAGGTCGGAATCGAACCCCCTGTCATCAGATTTGAACGCGAACGCCCTATCGTCTAAGCCAACCAGCTCTCAAAGCTGCTGAAGTTCAACTATGTTTATAGCTATCAATAAAACATCTTAGATTTTATCGTGACAGTTTGAAGATTTGTGTGATCAATTATTATTACTGAATAGACATTGTGAAATTAAACGCAAATAGAATTCAAGAAATATTTTTTACAAGGAAAAAAAATTTTAATATATGTTAACCTTGAGACTGGACGAACACATCAAGTTGAGCAACAACTTTTATGCAGATAGACTGTTGTTAACAATTTTTATCTAACGTTTATATCAGCTGAAATAGCTCAGTTGGGAGAGCGTTGGACTAAAGATCTTAATGTCCTTGGTTCGAGCCCGGGTTTCTTTTTTTTTGAATCAAAATTGCTGTTTTTAATCAATTATTTTGCCAATTATTGAAACTTTCTCAAGTTAACATAATTCATTTATTAATTTATAGATTTTAATTATTAGATATGTATGTATGTTTAACATTATCCTACGAAAGTATAATTTCCAACACAGATGCTCCCTATATATACTTTCTTCTTGATCAGCAGACGCACTTGTATTTCTCTGATTGCATTTATAACAAACTTCTGTGTCCCTGGTATTGTACTTAACTCAAAGTTTAAGTGAGCTGCAGTATAAAGCGACAAAAGTCATTTTAGGCACCAGCCCCAGGCTACCGTATAATGAGATAGCGCTGCACAATAGGTTTTAACTGACCTCTGGTCAGTTTACTTGAAAGAAAATGATTGACGCTTACAGAAGCTTTTGCCGCAGTTTGGGCTTGTTAATATCTATAAGTCATTAGAAAATACAGTCTACAGTCCTTTGCAAAGATATTACATACATAGCATACAGTATAGCAAAATAATTTATGGGTAATTCGTTACTGGTAGCGATTCTTTGATTTGAAGGTGAAGCAAAATTAGTCTTCTGGAACGAATTTTCGGCTTTTTAACAAACGCTGGTCTTTTTGGCAGCAAAGACTCCATTTTTGGGCTTATCTAGTCTTTCAAGTCTAGTCGGATACTTTTTCAACAAAAATTTTTTGTCCTTTTGGTCCTTCATCCAAAGACAAATCCGGACCCCTTGGAATAAAACTTTGTCCTTTTGCTACCAGTAACAAACTGAAAACATTTTTAGTGGTTAAAAATCCGTGGTGATTTGCAGTTATCATTTATAAGAAATGCATAAAGCTTGCTAATATGAAACTCATATGCATCAGTTATTATTTTACCGATTCAAAATAAGTCCAGTCCGTGTAATCAACCAAAACAAACACTCGTAAAGCTGAGGCTCGGTTCATACTTACAGCCGTATGTCCGTTCAGCCGGCAACATTACGAAATAATTACGTCAGTGGTAGTATGTAGTAGGCATGGGCACGTTTAAACGGGTTGAACCGTTTAAACCCGTTTAAACGTTTAAATGGTTTGGAACCGTTTAAACGTTTACGGGTTCGAAAAATGCGATTTTCGAACCGTTTAACGTTTAGTTCGTTTAAACGTTTAAACGCGTTTAAACGTTTAAACGTTTACACGTTTAACCGCGTTTAAACATGTATAATCGTTTAAATGTTTTATACGCGTTTTAAGGGGGTAATTGCGTTTTTAGGTGTTTTTTTAAAAAACCATAGCTCAGCGTTTACAGATTCAAATCACAAGCGGTCTTTTGCATTAGGTAGAACAATATCTTTCCTAAATGTATGCCATGCTTTAAAATTTAACCTGTGATATTCTTTCCGGTAAAGCGACTAAAGAAAGGTCCTTTCCAAAAAATTAAAATTTTTTACAAAATGTTTGCGCCACAGCTCTGAATCATACGATTACCTGTTGAGGCTGAAAGTTGGTAAGTTTGTTGACATGTTTCAAATCCCCAGGCATGTCCCCCACTTTTTTAATAACTAGTCAATTTTCTGAGAAAATAGCTGAAAAGCAAACGCACCGAAAATGTAAGATATTTTCTTGTAATTAAAACCCTCTAAAAATGTCCACAGGTGAAAATTCAAAAAAGTGAGAGACATGCCTGGGGATTTTGACCCTTACAATACTGTCCCAAAAATTTATGCTCAGGCGTCACTTATAACTTGAGTACTGGTGGCGCAAAGTTTACATAGAAATCACAAAAACCTCGAAAACGCAACTACCACCTTAAGCGCTTACTTGTTCAACGGTTTAAACGTTTAAACGCTTACTTATTTAACCGTTTAAACTTTTAGACGCGTTTAAACGCTCACATGTTTAACCGTTTAAACGTTTTAACGCGTTTAAACGCTCACTTGTTTAACCGTTTAAACGTTTAAGCGTTTATACGCGTTTAAACGTTTAAACGTTTAAACGCGATTACGTATAAACGTTTAAACGGTCAAAAAACGTTTACAACCGGAAAACGCGTTTAAACGTTTAAACGCGTTTTCTCATCTGTAAACGCGAGCGTTTAAACGTTTACAGATTTTTGTAAATGTGCCCATGGCTAGTATGTAGGTATATAAGATCAAAGCATGGGCTTGTGGCGTCCTTCTTTATTTTGTAATTTTGCCGGGTGAATACGTAATACTGGCTGAATACGGCTGAATATGGCTGAATACGGCTGTAAGTATGAATCGACCCTAGCTAGAACAAAAATTTCATAAAGCAAAATGGCCAAATCTTACTCGTTGGGCACGTTATTCACATAGCAATAATTGTTCCCTGATCGCAAGCATTGGCTCAAATCGGTGGGCCAATAGTCAATAGTTCGATTAGGCGCAGCATCGGCAAAAAACGCAACAAGCCAGCAGATATAGTATGTACAACAGAGCACAACACAACACTGAGAAATCGGTCGCTGAAGCATGTTTCGTGGAAAATCTAGTTATTATCACAATTGACAGTTTACATAAGGCCAGTTGTAACGACGTGACGACATTACACTGCGGGCGGAACACAAAACACAACTGCTCTGCCTACACTACACTGCTGTCACTGGAATTTACTACTTTGAGGTTTCAATAACCATTATAGTGTTTCCCACGTTAAATATTAGATACCTATCAGCTTTAAGGAGCGAGAGTCAAGTTAGTAGAAGGTAAAAAGTAGTATCCCCTTATAATTTACCTGATTTGGCTTTTTTTAGTCGAACACAAAATAGCTGTGTTCAGAGTCCCTTGATTCTTGTGTTGAAGAATAGTCAGGCTACGAACTATTTATCCAGAACAAGAGTATACCTATTTCCATATATGTATTTGGCGATGCCGACAGTTATCGAACTACTGTACTGACCAAAATTACTTGCTATTGACTCCGGACTCAAAATCACCAAATTCTGGAGTTAAGGTAAAAGTTGTGTATTACTTTGAGTTCGGAGTCAGTAGCAAGTAATTTCAGTCGATGCTGTACATAACGTTGTGCGATTTGTTTTTTAACATTTATGGCGATCGCTGTAAGAACTCAGCTAACCGATAACTAGCCGAGATATGTGACACCAAAACTTATGTAAAGCTCATTCTATTTTAGTGCCTCAAACCACTGCTGATTGCATTTTATAATTTCCTGTGGAATATTGACACTCAGCGACATAAAAGTACAACCGACTCGACAGACAGCCACTTACCACTACTTACTCAGCAGACGTAATTGTTCGGTAATCCATGCTACGAGTGCTAAAAACTACGCGACGAAATCAAACAAGACTTCGCAAAAAACGTCGAAAAAACACAAATGTAGGAGCATCGCAAAGTTTTTTTGCATCACTTTATAACGTTTGCGTACTTTGTTTTTTAAGTTAAACATAAATTATGGCCTATATTCAACTGCAAACGGCTAGGTACCTTAATAACATTGACTCTCTCATGTTAAAGGTTCCCTTCCCTGCATGAACTTTCCAAAAGTGCACGAAACCCAAGCTTTGCTTAAAAATTTACGCTTGATACATACTGAGGGTTTCGTCGTCAATGAGGTATAGAGGTGACTTTGAAGGTTTGCTAGGTGTCAGGTTGGTCAAAACTGTTTTATTACATGCCTGTCTTTTAGCAGCGGTTATGGCGCTAATGTGCAGTGTAAACAGGGGTGGGCGTGTGTCGTTTCTACCCGCCGGTAGGGTTGGGTCGGAAAATTTCAGTCAACCCTCGGGTACCAACTTCAGGTTGCATGGGTCACTAAATTTTTTAGACCCGCAAAACCTGGCAAAAGTACCACGTCGGATGCCAGTTTGCAGAAATACATACCTATGAGTACTGCGTAATAGTGCTTAAGGTGGCGCTCCGAATAACTTCCATGACTTCATTATCTTACAAAGTCGACGTAGGTTCTAGCAAGAGTGCATAATAAGATTATGTACTCTTGGTTCTAGCTATACGGTTAAAGTAGCCCTGTGGAAATTAATACTTTGGCATCAGCTAAAAACAATCATCGGTATCTTAAAAATGATAAGTCTCAGCGTCAGATGGACTTGTAGGGCACAGTTTGGGTCGTGGTTTAGCCACGAATGTCATACAACGGGTTGGGTTGGGTTGGGAGTCAAAAATTTGGACCCGCGTCCACCAGTGAACGTAACTACCGAGCAGACAAAAAAAACTAAATTATGTATATGTTGGAAAAGTGTAATATGTAGTTGTATCCTATCTTGTATGTCTATAATACAATGTGCATATATTGAAAGCACTTTGAAAAAGTGCCAAGTATGCCTAAATGTAACAATTGTAAAAAAATTGTAAAACACAACTAATTGCACACAACATGCCCTTAATTTGATAAAAGACTTCAACAACTAGCAATTTAGTTAACATGCAACTATAAAAATTACACCAAACTCAAAACATTGAAAATAACCATTTTATTTACTGGTGAAAGTTTTTTGGACAAATTTTTGACGATTTAGTTCCGCCTGCGTTGGTGGCGTTTTTAATGACTTGACAAAACGTGCAGTAAAAATAGTGCGGAAAAATTCAATGTCACAAAAAAGAGCAGTCACGGCTGATAGGGTGAAGTTGTTGACAAATGCGGTCACACAGTAGTCTGATGTCAACAAGAGTACATAATTGGAACAGTATATTGATGTCATCAAGAGTACACAATTGGAAAAGTATGTACCTACGTACCACCCCAAGAGTAGGCATATTGTACATGTAATTGGAGTATGACATAGGTCACAGAGGACCTACTCGAATCACTATGATACCAACAGTGCATAATATAATTAACGGTTCCGCTACTTCTTGCCACAGAATGTCCAGCCAATCCCTTGCCAGTGATCATCACGTGACCATCCACACGGACCATCATCGTCCAATCAACGCCACAATACCATTTCGGCTCAGCAGGCTTCCCCTGCCTGTTTCGCCTCAGGGCAGTTCTCTCGGCCTCTAGAAGGTTGAGTACGGTTTGTGCAATTTCCGAACTTCTCCGTAAACGTGAGGGTGGTAAAAAAGGCGTCACCTTCCCATCATCATCATAATGGGATTATAGGAAGTAATATTCCCTTCGCCGTAGCAGAATGTGAGTATGTCACGTGACTTCAACTGATTGGATGGTGCTGGGAAATATTGACTATGGCCGTCGATGATTGGCTGATGGAATTACCTGACAATATTTTTTTGGAAAAGTGATGTCAAGAGAAAAAGATCAAAGCAGACGTGAAGCAGCATCGTAACTGCTGCTTTACAGCTCAGTGTGTTGGCGATAGACGATCTATCATGAGTTCATCTAAACATGTTCGAATGAACTATTCAAAATTAAACGCTGTGAACTTTCCCATTCAGCTAATGTACAACATCTATATTTGTCTAATACCATCGCATAACCATTACGAAATTGCATATCACTTAATTCTAAAAGTATTTTAACTATGTACTCATTTGTGTTTTTATATCCATGTTCAAACTTATTCTTATTTAGTTGTTCTTTATTCAGTTTGTCCTTGTGTTCTCAAATACAAGTAATGTCCTTCTGTCCTCAAGTACATATCTCAATAAGTACTTTCATCCCTCCATTTGTACATATTCATAAAAAGTACATGGTGTTGACTGTCTGCAGCACTCTAGCATAAATATCAGCCAGGCCCTATGATGTTCTCTGGCATGTTGAACCTTAAATAATGGCGTTCCAAGTCAAATTCAGCATGGGCTATTTCACCCCCAAATGGCACCCAAGATTGGGACTGCCGAGGAAATTTAATAAATTAGACACAGACTTTTACCAAACCTGCGTAAGGGGGCCACCAAAACAATATAAATAAAAGATCAATAAATTATAAATAAAACAAAGTAAAAAAAGCAAAAAGTGTTTTTTAAATAAACAATATCGTTTGAAGTTAAATATCTTTCAAAGTTTCCAGCCGACTTTATTGCTTTTTTTGAAACGTGAAACGCCAGTACCTCTATAGCGCCGACACACAAGCTTAAAGGAATTAGCTTTTGCCTGAGTCTTCCTGTTGAAACGTTCAGAGGAAGTTTCAAAGCCAATTTACGGGCAAACTTGAACTGAAAATTGAGCGTGCTTCAGGTTTAGTTCGAGTGTGCAGTGGCTTACGGGCCAAGACACCATGGGTAATCCATATCGGATTAGTTTAATCTCCTTAATCTGTGTTTATCAAAGTTTGGCCTATCCCAGATCAATACCCCTTGGTAAGCTATTGTACTACATACATATAAATGTACATGTATATATATATAAATTGTTTTTAATTATTAGTTTCACACATTAAGTGTAAAGGTTGCTACATAAAAAAAACCAGCCATTATCAACCATTATCTTTTCCATTAAATGGCTAACTAAATGTCAACAAAACAATTTCATACATACGCAATGCAACAGAACATCATAATATGTACTCAAAGTTTTACCATAAAATGTTAGACACTGAGACAAACCAAAACATGTGATTTCGTTACGACAAGAACAAGTTCATTAAGATTTTAGCGAGTTTTCTCTCATGGTGGATTTCACAAAGGTGGTTTTACTAACCATGGTTTTGCGTACGTTTTCATATGATTAGCACAAAATTTTATTACGAAATATTGCATGATTCGTTACAAATTTTGTAGATTAATAATTAATTAATTCAACATAAAACCATGGTTTTAGCTCCGTTGAAATTTCAAGCTTGCAGCAGAGTAAATCTTTGTTCTACTTCAATTTCAACTGAGCTATATAAAACCTTGGCTTTAGAAAATATGCACAGTCGTAACAAATCAGGCAATAGTTCTAAATAAAGTTATGTGCTAATCATATGAAACCGTGGCTGGAAATGCAGCCTTAGTGTTCAACATTTTTGGTCAAATTGTAGAGTACATAGGTAATTTCAGGTGCGGTGTTCAGTTATCGACAAGGAACGGAAATCCCCAAGATTTTCAACACCACCATCGCGCGCCACAACAACGGCCAGAATGTGTTCAACTTGAAAGCGGTCACGTGGACGTTGAACCAGGAGGAAGCTGAGGACGTGCTCACAGTCGGCGAGAAAAGTAGGGGTCAAAGGTCAACCCCCTCACATTAAAATTTATTATTTGTAGAACACAAAGCTAATAATAAGTTGTAGTCATAACAATTAATACAACTAATACTAGTAATACAGTAACAATTAACCTAGTAATAAAAGATAAAGTACAAATAAGAATCAAAGCATTTCGTTTCTATGAAAAAAGTATTGACCGATCAATACCTGGGTATTGTGCTTATTGCCGTATTCCCGTTCAGCCGGAAAAACTTCGAAACAATCACGCCACATGCTCATCTTATCCGTTTGGCACCTGCCACTTATTTATAATTTTGCTGGCGAAGCGGAACGGTCATACGACTGTTAGTATGAATGGACCCTACTTATATATCGTGGTTGACACCAGCCAACTACCCATTTACTATAAATTTTCAGTGTGCGCGGCTCTAGCCGAGGGTTTCTTTGTGGTCATTGGCAAACCAGAAGCGGGCTCATATTGGACCTACAAAGCCTTGTCCAGCAAAATGCATATCCCATTTGTGCACCTTGACATTCCCACTTTTCTGGGACTACTCCCAGTAGACAAGTACGAGCCACCTGACTACCCCCTCCTAGAGATAAGCGTCAGGCCCCCTCTGTTCAAGGCCATTGGCGATATTGTCATTGCCAAGGATTGGTGTGCCAGCAATAATAATGTGGCTTATGTCTACGATAGTAGCGAAGGTATATCTGTCTTCATTTTCGTGTATCACCAACTCAATGTAAAATGATACTTCCTTCATTGTAGTAGAGAGAAAATCAGAGATCCCCTTGTCATACAGAATAAAAAAATAAAACTACAACAATACGACAAGGACAAAATTCAGTCATCTAGGTATTACGAAGTATCAATAGAATCGAATTTTTTCTAATTTTTCTGTGCAAACTCGTCCTTATCAATTCTTTCTTGCCGTACAAAATTGGGTCATTTGACTAGGTACGTAGTTTTTCTGGAATTGCTCAAGGACAAAACGATAGTGACAAGGACAAGGACGAATATGAACCGTTCTTACCTAAATCCACTAACTCCTTTCTTGCAGTGCAATGTTTCAGGACTCTACAATCTGCACCGTCTAACCAGCTACGTGATTAGCAAAAGTGGCCGCCCGTTTTATTCAGAAATCGTTCAGTTCGACGACAATAACCCTCAGGCCTTCTTGACCGATATACAGCTGACACGACTGCACAGTCGACACCAAGTTATACTCGACCTAACGCCACGAAATCTGCAAAGAGTTCTGGAGATTCTTTCGAAAGATCGAAATTTGAAAGAGCAGCAGAATTTTCACTACCTTATAGCGAGTCTGGTTAGTGTAAAGTTTTATTCTATTAGCTGTAGATTAGAATAATCTGTCTGGGAATAAGCCCACCGGACTTTTGAAAACCGGTACTGTAACAGGCTATTCTAAACTGCAACTGATTACCTTAAACTAATAGTGTAACCGGTTTCTGAACTGTGACACAGCTTAAACATAAAAACACTGCCAATAAAAACTTTTTAATCTAATTTGTAAACGGTCATATCTTCATTTTTGAAGTATTGACCCATTTTCAGAAAAACATAATTTATGTTTGCAGGATTTGAAGAAAAAAGATTTGGTCAAATTCAAAAATGGTCGTCTGAATATCACTGGTTTCAACATTTTCAGCGGAACTAACAAAATGTACCACCGATATCTTTTGGCCAATGACCTAGAAGAAATATCGGTAATGAATAATTGATCATTTTTACAGATTCTGAGAAGACACTGTGTACACATCATATGTGCAAAGTGTCAATGAAATATGGCTTTGTAGAAAATAGTCTGCACCAAACAAGCCAATTAGGGTCGATTCATGCAGCCCTATGTCCGTTCAGCCGGCAAAAGTAGAAAATGACCGCCGTAGTAGTAGTAGTAGTAGTGTATAAGATTAGATTGTGGCGTCATTACTTCGTAACTTTATCGGCTAAACGGGCATACCGCATTACCTCGAATAAAGCCCCGGGAGCTTTTGTGAAGGTCCCAAATGGACATTTATTCAATGCGGGGGCTTTAGGTATACTTTCGTGCGTAACTTTACGCGAGCTTTATTCAAGACATGGGCTTTATTCAAGACAGGAGCTTTATTCGAGGTAGCACGGCTGTAAGTATGAATCGACCCTCAACCATAACTTAATTGTTAAGGCAGACGAAGCACTAATCTACGATGCCGTCGGGACGGTTGTGCGCGGACTGGAGAATATGCTCGCGATGAATGATCGATTGCTCGACGACTATTTCCGACACGAGCAGATCTATGCGGGCACACAGAGGGGGTTTGACTGCTATGGTGTGGGTCTGAAGGCTTCCGTGGGAAAGAAAATCACTCAAGCTATCAAACAGGTCTGAAACTCTGAATAAACTGAAATATTTGAATTTTACATTAGTGGGTGATCAAAATGCAAGCCGATCAAAACAATCTACTAAAATTTTTTGACATTCTATGTGTCAAGTTTTTCGTGTTTTTTAATTTTAATTTTATATTTAAGTATACAAATACCTATATACTATTTATCCAAAATTATACAAATTTTATTTTACGACTTGAGTTATTCCGTCAGTTTATCAGTACCAAACACCAAATCACCACCCATAGACATTTTGGCAGTCCGTGTACATATGTATGTATATATGTGCACTAAAGTAGCACAATAATAAGGGTCTAATTAATTATTAGCAAAGGAAAAAACCTGCTCTATTAATGTTTCAGGTGGAAATGGATGGCCTAACCGGACGAATAGAGTTTGACAAAGACGGGATCCGCAAAAACTTTTCCTTGCAGATCATGGAAGTGTCCTTTAACACCCGAGACAAACTACTGGCCGTTAGCCAGAGCATGGTAAAATTGTCATTAGAGGGATTCCGCCGGGGGGGGGGGGGGCTAACTTGCCTGGGGGGTTTGCAAATGGTGCGGGGGTCCTAGTTTCCACTTAGCTGCAATCAGGGGGGTATTGTGTTATTCAGCCGGTGAAATATGTAAAGCCGTCTTGTAGGCCAAGCCGAAGATTGTCTTACTTTAGTTCAAAAATTAACTGATGAAAACCCTGATAAGCCATCAACAAAATTTTAGAAAAATACAACTACCACTATATTCATTTTACAACAGTTGTACTCTGGCAATTTTGCTGGGCTTAACGTAAATACGGCTGTGACTATGAATCGACCTTTCGTCTTGTTTCAGACCGCGACTTGGAACGACAAGAGCGGGTTCAGCGGTTATCCGACGCGGATCAGTCATCGACGCCAGTTGGGAGATTATCACAAACTCCACAACCGAACCAGGATTATCACCACAATCCGGGCAAGTCCTGCGGGGCTCGTAGGGTTCCTTCATTTGTCGCATGATTTAGACTGCACTAATTTCTAGGGCGAAAAAGTCAAATCATTTTCATTTAAGTTAAAGTTAAAGTTAAAGTAAAGGCCATTGCTTCAATTCAAGTTAAAGTTACAGTTAAAGTAAGGCTCAGGCATCAATTTAAGTTAAAATTAAAGTAAGCCGAAAATCAATGACTTTTATATAACTTTTTTAAAATAACCTTAATTTAAAGTTTAAGTATATAAGGTTGTTTTAATTTAAGTTAAAGTTACAGTTAAAGTAAGACCTCTAACTTTTTTTGGAGTTAAAGCTAAAGTTAAAGTAAGACCCCTAACTTTTTTAATTTCAGTTAAAGTTAAACTTTTTTGCCCTACTAATTTCCTAGTGGACTGCACCAAAATAGTTAAACCGAAGTCTGAGCTTGAGCTATACTACATAGTTAGAACGAATTCAATCCCAGCATTGCGTTGTGTTATAAAAAAAACTAAAATTTCTCTCTATGGCATATATACTTAACTTAAATTAATTATCATACAGGATTGATAATTTATTCTGTCCTATTAATGCTTTTCCTCCGCAGGGCATGTTTCTTATCTAGTCAAATTACATTCAAATCTAATACCTAATCTAAATCCCATTGTGACTAACGGACTCTGGCTTCAGGCAGCTCCATTTCTGATGCTAAAAAAGTCCTGGGACACGTTCAACCTGACCGGCAACGATCGATTCGAGGGCTATTGTGTGGATTTGCTAGACGATCTTGCCAAAGTGATCAAGAACTTCAAATACGAGATCAGATTGGTGGGGGACGACAACTACGGGTCGAAGCGAAAGGACGGGCGGTGGGATGGAATGATCGGAGAGTTGCTCGATGGGGTAATCTGGGGATTAACGGAATTAACATAGATTGCAGCAATCAAAAGATTAAGCGGATTAAAATGTGAGGATTAAAGGGGCAGAACATAATTCAAAAAAAAGAAAACCTAAAAAATTTCGAGGCTGCCAGGATTCGAACCTGGAATCTCCTGATCCGTAGTCAGGCGCGTTATCCGTTGCGCCACAGCCCTTATGACCAGTCTGAGAATCAGCGCTAGTTAAGGCCTTAATCGATCTGTCATCCTTTTGACTGATGCTGACAGCTCTGGCAAAAAAACTCAGCTGCGATACGCGCAAACAAGTATACGTACACAAGTTAAATTTGCTTCATAGGCTCGACCTAACAACTCTACTACATCTAGCAGTGTGAAGTGTGACAGATCCGTTGGAACCTCACGAATCTTAAGGTAGCGCTCAGCAACAAAACTCATGTTCGGCGCTCAGCTCATGCAATAAATAGCAATACCATTTTAGTTGTACATCAAAGAGACATCAAAAAAACCTATTTAGAATACAGTTCAGCACTTTAATTTGAATGTGTCAAATTTTATGACCATGTCGAATTTCCTATTCATACTAATTTTGTTTTTGACCTAGCTCAACGAAACTTCAACCGATTTTGACGATCTTGGTATCGACAGAAAGATCTTTTGAAAATCTAGACGTGATTGATCTTCGATTTTTGATTTTTAGTTTTGATTTTGTAAAAAATCGATTTTTCAAAAATCAGTTGTTTTTGAGCGACTACAAATAGTGCTGCGAGCCAAAATTTGAAACTCGAAAAACTTTCACGTCTGAATTTATATTTTTTCTTTCATTGTGCAAATTTTCAACTCGATCGCCATCGGCAGCGGGGAGCCAGGTCCAAAAAAAGTAGTCGATATCGCTACGCAAAAATGTAAGGTTTGCCCACACGCTTCACATTTTCAAAATTTAGACCTTTCCTATGACTGCATATTTCCGTTGAAAATGTTGCCAACATCCATAGTCAATTTTTTAAGAAATTAAATCAAAAATTTGACATTTTCGAAGATTTATCAGCTTTTTAGGTTTTTCAATTTCTATTTGTTATTTTCACGGCTAAATAACTCAGCAAATGACTTATGTTATGACTTAGCAAATCACTTCTTATGTTTAATGCATCAATTTAAGGCTGCGATAGCTGCGTATTTCAGTGATATGAGTAATCATTTTATATTGAAACAAAAATTGTTATGCTACGGCTACAAATTTGTCCAAAAAAATTTTAAAAAATATTTTCATCACAATATGCACATCAAATGAAAGCTCTTTTTATTCTGGACAACTTTGTTTCAAGACATTATGGTCAAAAATGTGGCTGAAAAAAATTAAACGCCAAAGTTGGTTCCCCTGAGCGACACCTTAATACTTAAGACTTAATAATGACAACGAAGTTCCAGTAGCTCAGTGGCAAAAGCGCTGGTACGCAAATTCACCTTGGGTCAGTCATTCCGATGCTGTTTTTAACTAAAGTCTGCCAACAACGGATGAGCCACTTACTTATTTTGGTAGCATGACATCTACGAGTATATAGTTGCTGTACTCTTGATTACTGTTATTTAGCTAGCCGATTTTATTTTAACTTAACTATAAACTATTAACTAGCGGTTAAAATTTTTAATAAAACTATTAGCTTTTAACTAGCGGCAAACTTTTTTTAACATAAAATTATTTACTTTCATTTAATATAACTATTAACTAGTAGAAAAATTAATATAACTAGGTATTTAACTAGGATATGGTATTTCAATGTAAACCAACTCTTCAACAATTGAGGACTGTTGCACTATTGCAGCCACTGCTAGTACTTCGCAAACAGAATGATTCCAAAAGTCATACAAGAAATAATAACTTGACTAAAGACTGACCAAAATACCCTAAGACAAAAAGAAACACCAGACTTTTTAGAAAAAGAACGAATTATAGTCAGGGTGGGGAAAAAAACACAAATAGGGAACTAAGGTTATATTTCCCGTCATGTATGAGATATCAGTGCGAGGTAAAATTGCAAAGATAGCTAGTACCTCCAGGCACCTGCACACTGTAAACACTGTTCCAGCTATCACTGTGACTTACACTATAACAGATTTAACTCATGTTTTTTTTCCCCGCAGATTGGGGAAAACAAACATGAGGGTGGGGAAAAAACATATGCTGAAATATTGCTTTTTTTCGTGGCTATGGCATCGTAGTACAACAGAAACAACAGCAAAGTCAGTTTTAACCTTATTACGTTTATTGCAAGAAAAATATTTGGTCAAATTGACCATTCTGGCACTTGCCAGGGGTGTCAAAATGAAACAGCATACACAACGCGAACCAAGCAACCGTAGTAGACCACGAGCACTGTTTTGGATTAAAAACAATAGTTTTTAGTCAAAACAACGTTATACTCCCGTTCAGCACCTCAAATTAGCCTTTTCCAGAGTTTTTCAACAAAACTGACAAAATACAAAAATTTGGTCAAATTGACTATTCTGGCACTTTGCCAGGGCTGCCAAAGTGGAACAGTGCACACCACGCGGACTAAACAATATCAACTGACAGCCCCACGCATATGTATTAAGATGCAATAGAAATACAGAACGAGAGGTTATCCATAAAAGCGTTATACATTGAGAAAATCATGAAAAAAAATTTTTCAACGATATCACGGGGGGTGCACCAGTTCTGGCTAATAGGTAAATCTGACAGTAAAACTAATAGCACAATGAAATGCACAGTATAGAGGTTCATATTCGCATAAAAAACGACAGACCTCCATCTATAACCGTTAGAGCTGTAGTGCCCGTAGGTAGCCTACCACTCTAACACACGTAAATTACGTTCCAGACCCCTTACCAGGCCTACAGTGACACAATTGACTCCAAAAGGAGAGATGCACTACAACCCCACTACACTACCATGCATGCAAGAGATTAGACTTGGTCTGTTTGCGTGACTTCTCAAAAGTCGGCTAGAGTATATTTGTGACTGCCGTTTTTCGAAGCCCAAAAAAGAGTTCTCTGTCTAATATGTATGTGGCGCTCAGCCACAGGGCATGTTTTTTTTACCCCAATTTTCCGTCATGTTTTTTTCCCCACCCTGACTATATAAGCAATTTATAGCCCAAGATTTGGCATTCATTCATCACGTGAGCTGCCCAAAGTTTCCAGTGCTCATGAAAGGGTTATAACGTAATATGTTTGTGCTGTTCAAAAATCAACAAACAAGCAATAACTAACTCTATTGTCTCAGTTGCAGTTGCAAAACCGGTCTAAAGTGTGTATTTAGCTGATCGCTAATTCAATTTCTGCCGTGCTGTTTTTTAGCATTTTTGCACTAGATCAAAATAGAGTAGCTAAAAAGCGAATAGGTATGTAGTTTGAGAATACATAGCTTATGAATAAAATAAATTTTCATTGCACCAACATTTCAAGCTCGAGAATTGTTATTCTCGAAGTTGAGGAATAGTTCAGGATTAGCTGAAGAGTACCAGCTCAAGAATAGCTGAACAGTAGCTCAAGTATAGCTGAAGAGTAGCGAACATTAGTGCACTCCGTTAGAATATTTTTGACCAATGGGTTTGAGCAAAAATACATAATACATAGTATAACACTCTTCTCTAGTCTAGTTCATCGGCCGTTATGATGCTCCGTCCGAAATCGCCCTTTTACGCCTTGATTTCAAGGGGGGTAACCCCCCTCGAATGAATACATACCATGATTTCAGGAGGGTACTCCCTCGTTTCAGCAGACCACCAGCATGAACTCTGTGGTGAGCTGATGGTGTGCTGAAACGAGGGGGGTACCCCCCTAAAATCAAAATACCACCGAGTTTATGCTGGTAGTACATAATTCAGTGACACAGTTCTGAATCATAGAATAACCTGTTGGGGCTGTAAGTTGGTGGCTCTTTGCTAGCCTATAAGTCTAAACTCCCATATCTAACTAAAATCTCCCAAACAAAAAATGTTGTGTATTTTCTAATAACTAGCGCTCTTAAGGTCGATTTATACTTCATTAGGGCCTACTGACAAACAAAAACATAAGAGCACACAGACAAAGCCCGCCTCGTCCGTTTGTTTCCATTCATGGTTTTTACGGCAATCGGGCATTGGAGCGTACTACGGATACATAACTACATATGCGGACATACGAACAAAAGTGCGATTCAAGTTTTAATATTCGACTGAAATGGCGCTGCTTTTTAATTCGGGTGACATGCGACTGAAGGGCAAACGGGCAAATGGCTGGTATAGTACCGAACAGCTGTACTGCCGCTTAGATCGTCTATTTGACCGTTGTCAAATATCTGTACCAAAGGAAAAATCGACCCTTAAAATACCCTCTAGTTAATTCCAAATCGTACAAATTTCAAAGAATACGAAATCACCACCAATAGTCACAATACTATAACAAACCGCGTCTACATACTAGCAAATAGACGATAAAAATATGCAAATTTTCCGCATTGTAGGATTCTCAGGATATTTGGCTAGCTAGTTAAAATCTAGTTATATTGCCTAGTTAAAATTCTAGTTTTATTCCTGAGGGATTTTAACTTAACTATTAATTAAACTAGAAGAATTTAACTATTAGCTATTAACTATTAACTAGCAAAAATCCGCTAGCTAAATAATTTAGCATTTAACTATTAACCTAGCTAAATAACAGTACTCTTGATAGTCAAAATCTATTCTTTTCGTAACAAAATCACATGTTTCATTTTCGCAAGCAGCCCTTTAGTAAGAATCCACCATTTCTATGTTTCAGAAAGCAGACATGGCTGTCGCCTCCCTGACGCTGACACGAGAGCGCCAAGAAGTGGTGGAATTCAGCAAACCCTTCATGACTCTCGGCATCAGCGTCATGATCCGACGCCCCGACGAGAAACAGCCCAACATATTTTCCTTCATGTCGCCACTGTCCACCGAAATCTGGATGTACAATGTGTTCGCCTATGTGGGTGTCAGTGTGGTCATTTTCTTGGTCAGTCGATTTAGCCCCCACGAATGGCGTATCGAGGAAACCCCCACAGGCGGATACAGCATTTCCAATGATTTCAGCGTCTACAATTGCCTATGGTTCACCTTGGCCGCTTTCATGCAACAGGGAACTGACATTTTGCCGCGGTAGGAAAAAGAAGAACAAAATTATCGAAGTGAAGTTATGTTTGAATGACTGACCTGGCCTTGCCGTAATTTAAATTTTGAATTTCTACCCACCATACAACATAGGAAATTCTCAACATAAGCGATATCACAATAAACTACATAGGCAAATAATGCCAATTTTTAGCATGACGATAATTGAGGTCACTTCCAGACTGTATACAAATAATAAGCTCAAACACATTTGTCACTTTTTCACAATGGCTGACCGAAATTTGTCCTTTCCCCTGTGTCCTTAAGGACAAGCATGAACCGAGCTTTACGGACTTTTGCTTACGGACAAGCATGAATTATGCGTAAGCATAAAAGTTCCCTGTTCATTGGCGTACGACGAGCTTCATCCTTCGCGAAAAAGCAACTTCACTTTTTCAGCTCAGTGTCAGGCCGCCTTGCCAGCAGCACTTGGTGGTTCTTCACGATGATCATCGTCAGCTCCTACACGGCCAATCTGGCTGCCTTCCTGACCCTAGAGAAAATGCAGACGCCCATTTCGGGCTATGAGGACTTGGCCAAACAGACCAAGATTAAGTATGGCATTCGGGGCAGTGGGTCCACGGCTGAGTTCTTTCGGGTGAGAAAATACATCAGTCCAGCTTTTGCAGCAGACAATTTTCGATCGTATCATAGCCTTGTTACTGCTAAAGTCTGACCAAAAAATGCTGGACCCTGAGACAAAGAAACAAGAGATTTCATTACGGAAAGAACGAATTGCAAACATCAAGAGTACAACCAGTCATCGCAGAAATCACGCCACTTGTTTTGTCACAAAGTTCAACAATAATGGTCAGACTTTTGTGGTTTTTTGTTGTCCATGTCATTTTATCCTTAACCCTATATCTGCATGATTTTCTTTGAATTGCACATGTTCCAGCTTTGACTGGGTTTTGATCCATCACCACAAACTAAACCTGCTTCCCGATAAAATTTGCCAAAACTGTCACGTTTGACGTCTAATCAGTTATGTATCCTCGGGAAGTAGATAACTGATTCTGTGTCACATAATTCAACATTATACTCGCTTTTAATTATTTTTTTGTTTTATTTTTGCAGTTTTTATCTAATATGTATGAAATGAACTATGAAGTAAGAGCTCATTTCTGCTTGGTGTGAATTCGTTTCTATATAATTTCTATTTAGTTTGCAGCCTAGTTTTTATTTGAAAATTCCTCAGAAACAATTCTGTCAAATCTTCAAGGTACCTGACCCCTTTTGAATCCCTACGGTGTGATTTTTTCACAGACCTCGAGCTCTGAAACCATCAAGAAAATGTGGCAGTTCATGCAATCGCAGCAGCAGTCGGTGTTTGTGAATTCATACGATGAGGGCATTGAACGAGTGCGGAAATCGAAACAGGGTCGATACGCGTTTCTATTGGAATCGACCACAAACGATTACATCAATTCCCGTGAGCCTTGTAACACCATGAAAGTTGGGCCCAACCTCAATGAAGTTTTCTACGCCATAGCAACGCCTTTCGGCTCGGACTTGAAGTAAACACAGCCCTCGACTCAGGGCCAATTCTTGAAATGGTTTAAACGGATTAGATTAAAATTTGTTTGGCCAATAGCTAATCAGTAATGACATAGTTTATGCATTTATACGAAATCTGCGATAGCAATTATCTGTAGCACCTCCCGCGTGTGCACAAAATTTAAGTCTACCAAAGTCTACCTCAACATTGAGATATATATAAGTTATTATGCAAACAAATTTTAATCTAATCCGTTTAATCCACGTTAGGAATTGGCCCCCAGTAACGATCGATTTATTTATTTTTGTCATAGTTCGGAGCTTCCTAGTTTGATTAGTTGAAATAAATTCAACCTGAGACTGGATAAGATGAGA
This sequence comes from Trissonchulus sp. WLG1_4, assembly GCA_030248245.1. NCBI lineage: Eukaryota > Metazoa > Nematoda > Enoplea > Enoplida > Ironidae > Trissonchulus > Trissonchulus sp. WLG1_4. The sequence continues at coordinate 26,324 of JASANF010009025.1, forward strand.
CTAAGACTAAGATAAGACAATAGAATGCCATCAGCATGAAAATTCCACTCCAACGCGAATGTTCGAAGAATTACATTGGCATGACCAAGAGTGCATAATAGTGTCTGAGTCGGACTATAATAGAAGAAGGGTGAGACACTCTCCTGCCTGCCTATGATAAAGCGTAGGTCTGGTAGTTGCGCTCGTTTAAATCGACCAATAAGGAGCAAGAACCGACCTCTAAGTTTTCTATAACAAATATACGGCCCATCAGTAGCAAGCTGCTGCTGCGCTGTGCTTGTGCTTCAGTTAGCCCTGAGTCGGAAATGACCGCACTAGCCCCACTTTCACTGATAGTCTGCTGATTAGGGGTGTTTTGATGTGGAAACTGCATCAAATCAAAACTAGTTTTGATGCAGTTTTAATTTTTTATGCATCAAATCAAATTAAATCAATTGATTTTGAAAGGGCCGAATCAAATCAAATCGAATCAATTGATTTTTGAGAGTGGCCACACATCAAATCAAATCAAATCATTTGAAAATACGTCGCATCAAAACAACCCTACTGCTGATTGGAGCCTATGCACAGGTGTCTGACCAATCAGAGTTGCAACTCGCTTCTGATTGGCCGTATACTTGGGAAAACTGAATTTAGTAAGCCGTTGTTGACGAACGCATCTGCCTACGCTCTATCATAAGCATGCCAGAGAGTATTTCACTCTTCTTCTATACCTTTATGTACCTACTCTTGATAGTACGTAATGGCGTTACTGTACAAGTCGACAGTCGAACAAGTTTTGTTTAGCAAATACCGTGCCGTTTTTAAGTTCTCAAACTCAGATCTTAAATTTTAAGTCACTGATTAGGCACTTCTTTTATTTTTAGAGACAGCATCAACTTAGCCATTTTGGAGCTACAAGAGCTGGGAAAATTGAAAAAATTGGAAGACGTCTGGTGGCGCCATAAGGGTGAATGTGAAGCCTCCAGACAGGTGCGTATTAATTCTACACGTAATACATGGATTAGAACCTTGCCCTGAGACTGCACTTAGCAAGACTGAACCAAGACGGCCTTTATGCATTTCACCGACTTATGTCGAATTATTATAGTTAGTTCAGTTAATCTAGTCCCGATAATCCGACTTGGTGAAGAGCCAGGCTCAGTTAATCTAATCCCGTTAATCCGACTTGGTGAACAGCCAGCCTACCTCAGTTAATCTAATCCCGTTAATCCAACTGGGTGACCAGCCAGCCTAACTTAGTTAATCTAATCCCGTTAATCCAACTTGGTGAACATCCAGCCTAACTCAGTTAATCTAATCCCGTTAATCCGACCTGGTGAACAGTACCAAGTTTTGTATTTTCAGGGCGAGTCGAGTCTATCGTTGGACTTCCAGAAGGTTGCTGGTGTGTTCTACGTGCTGATTGGGGGGATGGTGGTTGCCCTGGTTTCAGCCGTTGGAGAGTTTCTCTATCGTTCCAGAATCGATGCCAGAAAAAATCAGGTTTCGATCAAATTTAATCATAATTTTAGGGAAATATAGTTAATAAAATTATTTTATTATAGTGTTCGGATCGGTTCCACTGGAACCGATTAGAACCGGAACCGGAACCGGAACCGGAACCGAAGGTGTTAGTAGAACCGGAACCGGAACCGGAACCGGAACCGGAACCGATGCAATTTCGGAACCGATAGCAATTTTCAATTCTCTGGGAAAAC
>JASANF010009026.1:0-14760 GCA_030248245.1 Trissonchulus sp. WLG1_4
GTATTATAGATCTCCAAATTTGGTTAAGGATGAGCTATGGTTAAGGATTCAGTATGAGCTATGAAGCAATGTTTTATTTCACTAAATTGTGTGAAAAAATAGGAAAAAATGAAACCTTTGACAGAGTCGAAACTCGAAACAGTTTAAACTTAGTGGATACAAGGGGTGTGCGTATACGGAATTTGATGTATTTATTATTTAATGCCTGATGCATTTGATGCCCTCTTAATCGGCTTAGAAGCTCAAGAAGGTTAGAGTACAGACCTGAAATTTGAAACATTTTTAATCAACCTAGTCGTTTTGTCTGTTTTCCCCATACCTTTCGCCTATTTTCCATTCTTGCTAGCTGTTTGTTAAATTTTAGTCTCTGGCCACCATGAAATACGTTGCGTCGCTGCTGTATATAGCTTGGCGCCAACGTTTGGGTCGGGAGCTGCACCGGCAATACTTCTTTGCGCGATCCTACTACCGCATCAATGCCATTGATAGATCCATTGATAATCCGTCAGTCATTAATAATTTTATTTCATTAAGTAACAATTAGAGAAAAAAAAAATTAAACTACTATTTATTTCGATCGTTTTTCTACTTGCTTTATCTCGTACAGCGCCGGGGGGGACAATCCCCTCTCTTTTTATAACCAATGGCCGTCCATCTGCCTTTGACAGGAAGGAGGAAGAATATGAGTGGAAGGGTGATAGATGAATAGAAAACAATTAAAATTAACATAATGATTACACCTTTATGGAGACGGCACTCTTTATTTTTTATGTGCTCTGGATGATTTATAGTACTTTTTCTCACTTCTTACCTTTTTTTATTTTCAGAGATCAGCGTATGACTCAAGACGTGGAGAGAACTTGCCACGTTTGGAGTGATATATTTTGGCAGATCATAATACAGCCCTTTGTCATCGCCTTTTACACGTATAGAACTTATACCAGGTTAGCTTCAAGTAAAGTTTAACCCATATTAATTTCTGGTTATCCTTAATGACCAATTACAATTGCTTTTTCGTTGAGGTTGGTTTATAATACTTTTTGTGAATGAGAAAGTTTTGCGTTCTTATAAGTTCAAGACTCCAGACGTCGGGGCAAGCCCACCATAAAGTTTCACTAACACATCCATACTGAGACTCCGTGTGCATGTATGTATTATATTAACTCAATTTATTTTTTAGAAAATGTTATTTTTTCGCAACAAGAGCATTGTGTATCGTTTTTCACCATTCCGAATTTGTATGTCGATCTTTCGGTTCATTCGGTCATTTTATTATTTAGTGTTTTTCAATTTAGCACCGGCTACCTTGGCCCATTGGTTATATACGCGTACTTTGTTATCGGCACTTTCATCAACCGATTGATTATGAATCCGATTGTGAAATATGTCGTACAGCAGGAGCACAAGGAGGGCGATTTCAGGTTGGGATCTATTAGTACTTCAGCAGGACCAAGAGTACATAATAGTGTCTCACTCTTATTGAAGACTCTCTATAAGAGTGGGACACTATTAGGTACTCTGGGTTACACCATGAGTGTTGTATTATTATTTTTTTCTCAGTCGCAGTCACATAAGCTTGTTGTAACACTCATCCAATGGATTGAATGTTTATCAGTACGCAATTTCTGTGTGAGCGTCTTTAGTAGCCAATGAACGCACAGGTGTCTGTAATCGTCTGCAGATTGGCTGATGAGAGCTCAACAGGTTATTAATATTAAGAGTAGTTTATTCCAGAGCCAAGCACATGTCCATTCGGTCGTCAGCCGAAGCCATTGCGTTCTACAATGCAGGATTCTTGGAGAACAAACTGACCAACGCATCGCTGGATACGCTGCTGGTCACTCAGAAGCGACAGATCGATTGGCAATACGTGCTCAACTGTAAGCGCATAACTGTAAGGTCGATTATTGCTTACAGCCGTATGTCCTTACAGCCCGCTCGTGCGCCCTCGTGTTGAATGGTCTAATATCACGCCAGTGTAGCTGGATATTTAGCTGCTGGCGGGATTTTTACCTATCTGGTTTTGGATTTGTGAAATTATTGATCGGAAATCACTGTCCTAAAGCTGTTGATTTATTATAGAAATATGTTTATTTTTCTTTGCTTGCAAAAATGTAGCGTAAAAATAGAAAGTTTAGAAGCGTTTCTTGACGATATTTTGAAGTTAAAGCCAAAGCAAGTTAGTTTTTTTACATTTCTTGTGTAGCGCTTTTAATTTTTTATTTTAGTTGTCATCAATTGCTCCAACTACATGGGATCAGCATTGAGCTACCTCATTTTGGGATTCGCTATATTTGGCCTTAATTTATATAACGACATCAGCAGTGTAGAATTGTCCCGTATTATTAGTCAGGTCAGTCAAATTTTAGCTCAAGTTGTTTACGTTATGCTCTTAGCTATTTGTTTTTCATTAGTTTTTATTTTTGCCTTAGTGCTAGTCGGTGTAGTTTCTACGTTTTTCATTTTTTCCAAGGATCTTAAGTCCATGGATCTTGAGTGTTAATGGGTAGAAAGTTTTTTACTTACGAAACGAAAGATAAACGGACGTAGAAAAAACTGGCGGAATGGTTATTGCTTACGCCAATTTTTTTACACTTTTTACTTTATAAAAAACAAACCAAAAAAGTTTGCTAACTGCTTGTGTGTTGAAAAAATGTGCATAATGTTTTGCTTTCAATTTTAGAGTTCTTATTTTTACATGTACTTAATCAATTCCTTCACCAAAGTTCTGGATTTGTCCTCACAGCTGAGTGATATGGCCGGTACCGTGCACAGGTTTGTCCTGGTTTTGGAATTTGAAATTTGTCATCAATACTAAAGTTTGACAAAGATAAAAAAAACTAAAGTTTGACCTAGAAATCTGAACACTGAAGGAAATCAAGTGTCGTAATTTAGCAACTGCTCGTTTACTTTTGATAACCGTAATTTGTTCTTTTCGCAACGAAATCGCGTGCTTTTTTATCTCAGTGGTTAGTATTTTTTGGTCTGACTTTACTGTCTCTTTCTGCCATTAGTGGCCAGCGTGGCTGAGTGGTTACGGCGTTCGATTTAATCTGATTTGGTTTCAGGAGCGAATCCTAGCTAGCTACTGTTTCATGTAATCTATTTGAGCACCTTCCTCCTGCCATTCCAGCAGCCGTGCAGCTAAGAGTACATAATAGCGTCTCACTCTATATAGAAGAAGAGTGAGACACTCTCCAGCCTGCCAGTGTTCTAGCACAGGCAGATGCGCTGGTCGTTTTCAGGCTACATGTTGACATTCTGTGGCTGGCCAATCAGCGCGTAGATTCTCTGCGTAACACACGCCCAAGGATAATTATCTATCTGCGGATCAACTTTACCTTACCTTATCAGTTTCTTTGCTATTTACCATTATTTTAGATAATTAATGTCAGTGTCTGTAATAAACACCAGAAATGGTTTTTCTGCGCAAGACAGTCATTCAAACGTAACAATTTGCGTGTCATGCGTCCCTCTGCCGTAGTGTAACCTAGACATTTTTCCTCACCTCTGCTAAAAGCGCATTCAACCTTGCTTTTTCTCATGCTTTTAGGTACCCGTGTTTGTGAGTAGCGTTTCATGAGTCAGAACATAAAAAGTTGCTGTAAATACACTGTTGCTTTTTGCTCCGCTAGTTTGGCTTATACCAGTAACTGAAAATTCATTCAGCTCTGTCACTGTTACTGTAGCAGGTTACTGACATTTTTACTTACGGAAAATTTGGGAATTCTAATGCTCTTGCTGTAAAAATGTTTTACTCCAAGTTTTGTGCTGTTAAAAAGTAAAGTTCTTTTTATATTTAGGCAAATCAGTTTGTGTTTTAGAGTCGGTGAATTGCTGACAGACCTGCGACAACATAACAAAGACAAACAGGATGATGCATTTTCTGGCTGTTTAGTTGAAACAAGTGAAAAGTAAGTCAATTTAGTAGGTTTTGTTGCTTCTGTTTAGTAAGCTTAGGTAGAATTCATGAAAATTAGATGACTACTAAATTTTTATCTGCAGAGAGAGGCCTCATTTTAATAACTAAATGAATTTGTGCTAAATAGTATTTTACTGAATTTTCGACGGGTAGCGGGCTAGCTGGCTCCTTTGAGAAAATTTGCTAGTGGCAGAAGTGAGGGTTTATAAAGTACAAGATATTGCTCTTAATTTGGAAAAAATATAGAATATCGTGTAAAACATTGATGATTTTCGAAAAAATTATCATAAAAAAGTTACAAAAGCGCAGTACTAAATTACAAGTTTTGTATTTACAGATGTAATCTTCCAAAAGATATCATCAAGTATTCTCCTGCGTACAGTATATCTGGGCTCACGTTTGGTGCACCCAATGCTAACGAAGATTTAATAAGAGGCAAGTGTTGATTGGTTCATAAAAACAGATTACTATTTTTTAATATATTTCCGTTCAAATAGGTATTCAGAGTTAAAAATGTGAATCAGTTGTGTTTTAGAGAAAATACGGGGCAAACTATTTTAGTTTTTATATTATCATAAAGCCCGGTTCATACTTGTCCTTAAGGACTGCCCCTGTCCTTAAGGTTTGTCCTTGTCATTATAAAAGATTGATTCATACTTGCGAAGTGTCTTGCTTGTTCATGTCCCAAAGCTGCCATTGATTCATTCTTGTTCCTAAGTAGCTTAGGAACTGTCCTTAAGCAGCATAACGACAGTCTATGTGTCTCTAAGCTAAGTTGAAACCTGGTCAACTTTGTGAAAGGGACAAAGCTTAAGGACGAGTATGAACCAGGCTTAAATGAAATAAATTATTGCTTCCCTAACAGAAATTCGAGTTACTCAAAATTGCGTATCAATATTGCTGTCAGAAAATTAAATCAATCAAGTTTTTTCGCGTCTTAAGCCACAGTCTTGAACTGTGGTGACCTACTTGTTTTGTCATTAAACTGCGCAATTATGTTGGTACTGTAGTTTGATCCAAAGTCGCTGAACCCTAAGACAAGAAGAAACACGCGATTCCATTGCGAAAAGACCGAATTCCAAGCATCAAAAACCAGCGAATAGTCACAAAGATTTGTTTTGTCTCACAGTTCAGCTATAATTTCTGGTCAGATATTAGTCAACCAAATATTAACCTAATAATAATTGCTTGATTGGTTTGGATTTTTTTCAGATTTAAATTTATCGATTGAGCATGGAAACTACATCTTGATTACCGGAGATAGTTCGAGCGGAAAAACCTCGCTGTTCAGAGTTATGGCCGGGTTGTGGCAGTATCGCTCAGGTGCGTGAATAATAGCATTTCTGTTGTGGTCTTGGTTTTGAAAAAACTTTCTCAGACGTCACGCTTCGTTTTTAATGTATAATAAAATGGTTTCAAAATGTAAAATGTATACAGTCTGTCAGGGTCTAGTTTCATGAAGAATCACTAATAAGTAGTAACTAATTATTAGCAAGAGTACATAATAGCTTCTCACTCTATATAGAAGAAGAGTGAGACACTCTCCAGCCTGCCTGTGTTATAGCACAGGCAGATGCGCTGGTCGTTTTCAGGCTACATGTTGACATTCTATGCAACATGTGACTGGCCGATAAGAAGCGAGCTTCTATTCTCTGATTGGCTGCAACGCTGTGCACGTGCTCCAATCATAAAACGGGATAGGGATAAAGGCTATAACTCATTATTTATTCATAGTCTGCTTGTAAAAACATTTAAAAAAGGTTTGCAAATACCTTTGGGGATATTTTGGCAAACTTTAATCGAAATTGATTGAGAAACTTTGAAGAAATTCAGAAAAGTTTATATCTCAAAAGTTTCTCAATCAATTTCGCTGAAAGTTTCAAAATATCCCTAGAGGTATTTGCAAACCTTTTTTAATGCTTTTGCAAGCAGACTATGAATAGATAATGAGTTATTAAGCTTTTAACTCTATCTTTATGCTTGAGCAACGCATCAGCAATTATATACTAAAGTGTGTTACGCAGCTCGCTCTGAGTGGTCAGTCACATGTTGCATAGAAGTCAACATGTAGCCTGAAAACGACCAGCGCATCTGCCTGTGCTACAACACAGGCAGGCTGGACAGTGTCTCACTCTTCTTCTATATAGTGTGAGACGCTATTATGTACTCTTGTTATTAGTTTATTGGACTGCTCGTATGAGTAGCCTAAAAAAGTATTGCTTCATACTTTCACAACTGTTCATTGCATTTAAGTATTACCAAGAGTACATAATAGCGTCTCATTCTATATAGAAGAAGAGTGAGACACTCTCCAGCCTGCCTGTGTTCTAGCACAGGCAGATGCGCTGGTCGTTTTCAGGCTACATGTTGACATTCTATGCAACATGTGACTGGCCAATCAGAAGCGAGCTTCTATTCTCTGATTGGCAGACGCCTGTGCACGTGCTCCATCCAATCATAAAACGGGATAGGGATAAAGGTTAATAACTCATTATTTATTCATAGTCTGCTTGTAAAAACATTAAAAAATGTTTGCAAATACCTTTGGGAACTCGGCAAACTTTCAGCGAAATTGATTGAGAAACTTTGAAGAAATTCAGTAAAGTTTATATCTCAAAAGTTTCTCAATCAATTTCGCTGAAAGTTTGCCCAAAATCCCTAAAGGTATTTGCAAACCTTTTTTAATGTTTTTGCAAACATGAATAAATAATGAGTTATTAAGCTTTTATTCCTATCTTAATGCTTATCAACGCATCAGCGATTATATACTAAAGTGTGTTACGCAGGGAATCTACGCGCTGATTGGCCAGTCACATGTTGCATAGAATGTCAACATGTAGCCTGAAAACGACCAGCGCATCTACCTGTGCTAGAACACAGGCAGGCTGGGGAGTGTCTCACTCTTCTTCTATATAGAGTGAGAAGCTATTATGTACTCTTGGTATTACTTATTACTTATAACTACCAAGAAATTGGTGTGCTACGGGTTTGAATGCGCTATCCAATGCACCTGTTTGCTGTCCAGTAGAATATTCTCATTATTATTATTTAGGTTTCATCGATTCTGCACTGGCCAAAGAGCACAGATCCATCATGTTTGTGCCACAGAAACTGTACGTCTTGAAAAATGCCACATTGCGACAACAGCTGGTATATCCACACAGTAGCAAAGATAATTCAGGTACAAAAGTCGATTCATACTTACAGCAGAATGCTCGCTAAGTGTTCAAGAATAGCAGCATGCCACTAGCTTTCAGTGATATGTTATTATTAAAGCGTGATTTTTTCGCGAATCGGCAGGTGTTTTTAGGCTTTTTCTTAACTTTACTGCTGTGATTTTTTCGTTTTAATAATATTAATTTAGATGATGTCCGCCTTTACGAACTGCTCCGCTTGGTTGGCTTGCATGAGCTCATCGATCGCTGCCGGGGCCTGGATTTCTACGTTGATTGGGATTGGTCAGAACAGTGGTGTTTTTATTTTCATATAAATTTCTCTATAAACTACTGTAGTATTCTGTGTTACAATTTAACATATGGAGCGTAGTGCGTAGATTTTTAGTTCCAAATCGTATATATTAATTTCTTTCCAGCCTGTAGCTGCCAGTTTAACCGATATTTAAGTGTTATCCTATCGATGTTGTTGTGTTATGTTATAGGTACCTGTTTAAATTGTTTCAGGCTGGCTGTTCTTTCGCCCGGCGAAATGCAAAGAATTTCCTTTATTAGAGTGCTTTTCCATAAACCTGACTTTGTATGTAAGTGTATGGCATATACATGCAGTTAATTATAACTGGTACTTGCAAAAGATTGTGGAAATACATATTCTTGTTTTGTGTTTGTAAGTGAGTTGATAGTACCTGTACTGATGAGGGTCGGATTCAGAGAGATGCTCTAATAAAGCAGGTGTGGAACGTCTTCTAATTTTTTCTTTGGGGCTTTTCGTGAATTTTTATTAACTGGATTAGATTAACTAGATTAATTTCATAAGTAAGTAAAGGATTAACTTTAGTTCATAAAACTTTACAAGCAAAGCAGATGATACGGCGCAGTTGTTCCGCAAAGTTCAATAAACAATCGTCAATTTTATGTCGACTTATCGAAGTTAATCTAATCCAGATAATATAACCAAGAGTACATAATAGCGTCTCATTCTATATAGAAGAAGAGTGAGACACTCTCCAGCCTGCCTGTGTTCTAGCACAGGCAGATGCGCTGGTCGTTTTCAGGCTGCATGTTGACATTCTATGCAACATGTGACTGGCCAATCAGAAGCGAGCTTCTATTCTCTGATTGGCAGACGCCTGTGCACGTGCTCCAATCATAAAACGGGATAGGGATAAGGGTTAATAACTCATTATTTATTCATAGTCTGCTTGTAAAAACATTAAAAAAGGTTTGCAAATACCTTTGGGGATATTTTGGCAAACTTTCAGCGAAATTGATTGAGAAACTGAAGAAATTCAGAAAAGTTTATATCTCAAAAGTTTCTCAATCAATTTCGCTGAAAGTTTGTCAAAATATCCCCAACGGTATTTGCAAACCTTTTTTAATGTTTTTACAAGCAGACTATGAATAAATAATGAGTTATTAAGCTTTTATCCCTATCTTAATGCTTATCAACGCATCAGCGATTATATACTAAAGTGTGTTACGCAGGGAATCTACGCGCTGATTGGCCAGTCACATGTTGCATAGAATGTCAACATGTAGCGTGAAAACGACCAGCGCATCTGCCTGTGCTAGAACACAGGCAGGCTGGAGAGTGTCTCACTCTTCTTCTATATAGAGTGAGAAGCTATTATGTACTCTTGATATAACTTATGAAAATGCCTTCAGAAACACAGCTTAAACGGCTTTTTTTAATCGTACACATTGTGTGTTTTTTAAGTTTTGGACGAAGCAACGAGTGCGGTCGGAGCTGACATGGAAAAGTTGCTTTATTGCACTCTGAGGAAAGAAGGCATCAGCTATATTTCCATTGGACACAGAGCTTCGCTGAGACGTTTCCATCATTTAGAGCTAATTCTGGGCGGAGACGGAGGCTGGACTTTGGTTCCGGTCACTCCAGGCTCTCTGGACAGTGGCCTCCACGCAGAGCTTACAGTTGACGATGAAACTTAGGGCGACGGATTTAATGGATTAGATTTAGACTTATTCCTTTGACACAGGGTTAATTTGATTAAGATTGCTCAATGATTGGTTATCTGGAATATATTGGAGTATGGATGTATTTTAGAAATGAACAGCAATTCGTTATACGTGATAATTGCATTATGTACCTAGTCATCAAGTAAGCTTCAAGTTTGTTTACCTTTTTGATTTAGTGCTAAATAACTACTAAGTCACACTGTACTGCGCAATGAAATTTCCATGTGCGAGTTCCGTTTCCGTTTGTATTTTCTACGTGCGAGTTTGCGATGACCTTTATTCATCACGCAACGTCACAGGAATCGGCGAATGAAATGTTTTGCTTAAGAGTATTTTGGAACCAGTTTTTAGTGTCCTGAAGTTTTACCAGTCTTTCAAAAATGTCGTTTTCCAGCCACTTATTGCAAAGGCTAGATCCAGCTTGTCGTCATTGAAGCAAATCTGCACTTTATGGCAACTCCTCAGATAACTTTAATTCAGAAACTAAATTAATTAGTCTACTTGCAAATTAAATACTGAATGTAGGTAAAAAAACTAAAAAATGTAGAAAATAGTTATTTACAATATTAACTTTCGTTTGATAGCGTTGTTGGTCTTTCACTAGAATAAAACTTAATAGCAATTAAGGCAACTCGCTGGTCTCTACTTTTTTATAGTTATTCCGCCTGAAGGCGGAATTATTGGAATCGTACCGTTCTATGCAATGCATGTAAGACGATTTTGTACGTATGAAACGCCGTATGTTTTTCACTGTGCTAGCTTATAGAAGCGAGCGTGTTCCAACCGTGGGGGACATGAACGCGATGAACCAAAACCAAGTACATGAGCTAAGTTTTAACCGATACAGTCTAAATTTCATTAATTTCATGTAGAAAACTAAACATTTGACAATGATTTAATGCAGAAATCTGTTTAGTTTTGAATTATTCAACTTTGCTAAACGTGCTTTCCCCTGTGCTGCAAACTGCAAAATTTGTTTTGTCTGGCAGCAGTCTGATTGGCTGTTGGCATTTAGCCACAGCCAATCAGCGTTTAATCAATGTTAGGTTAGATAACAAGAACAAAAATGTGTAAAAATAAAAGTCTCGCAGTGGGATTTAGTTATTTTATAGAAACACAGGACTTTTTAACAATAAACAACATTGGTTTTATTTTAATGTAGAAATTTTTGAAAAGTTAAAATAATGCCACTGTTGCAACTGTGGATTAGTGAAATCAAGATGTCTCGACAAGTGAATGGCGCAGTGGTTAGTGCCAATGCCTGATAAACGGATGTAAGGTGCGTAGATTCTCAGTCGGGTATCTGCGTTTTATTTTTTCATTTTGGCCATTTCGTTCACATATACATATCAATATAACTGTTTACGAAGGAATTTTACTCCTTTTAGGGGTCTACTTGTTTCATGTAAGACTGTTCTGTACTATACGTTAAGACTGTTAAGACTATACGAGAGTCCTGAATGACATTAACAAAACATTTTTGCCTCTTTTGTCAGACTTTTTTTCCTATATGTTGTTTACACTTTTACGTTTTTTAATTTAATATTTAAGAAAATTAGTGAGTAAATGTGTCAGTATAGTCTAGCTTAGATGCAAGACGTAAACAACGTTGATTTCATAGTGTCGGATTTGGAGCAAAGTCGAAATTGGTCACGTTGGTGCCAGTTGAGTCTGTATTATCGTACCTATTGATGTTCTTGCTGAAAGAGTGTTAGTATGACTGAGACTTCATTTATTTTTATGTATATTGTTAATGTTTGCATTTGTCTGCATTATTTTTATTGTATTAAAATATACATGTTTATTTCGTGGTATTGGTCCTTCTGTCGCTAAGCCCCTTTCATTTTTGCAGGTTTCACGTGTATTGCACATGATGAATACCCTATCTTGGTTAACGACGCGACTAAGCCTGCAAGCAACTATCCAGAAGAAATCCATTAAGAATCGAATCAGTGACCTCATGGTTACAAATCTACCGCACTAACCACTCGACAAGCCAAATCCTGCAGGTTTTATGTAGTTTCATCAATAAATATGAGCTTTCGTATTGAAAATTCACTGAATAATAACTACCTGCAAATTGCTGGAAGCTTTTGGCTAAGATTTTGCAGTAACTGGCCCAACAGGTTTACGAAGATGGATTCTTGCCGACGTTCTTAACAGTCGATGCTTTATACTTACTGGATTCTTTTGCCGAAAATTAAGCTTGTTCGGGTTAATTTGGTTTTCAAAGTTGCGTACATATTACGAAAGATAGGCCCTATTAACGAAGCACGTGCACGCTGAAAATCTCGTGCCAATCTCAGTTACAGTGTCGGTCGGCGTGTTCAGTATTTCATCTCTCACGGAGCCGACCCTATTTGCCCAAAATGCAGGGAACAGCCGCAGACAGTCGAACACTGGCTGGTAGACTGACCGGCCCTTGTTATCCTGCGCCTACAGCTTTTCGGAGACCCCAGACCCGACCCCTTGCATTTCCGTGCTCAACGACAATCCCGTGGCAGAGGTCGCGTTGGCTCGCCGGTCGTTGCCGGCGTAACGCGATTAGGCCGCCGACAACAACAACAACAGTGTGGCAGCCGCAGACGCCGTTTAAAGTTTACAAGGATCGCACATCACTGAATGACTGAAGTTTACCGTTGTGTTGCCGTCTGGCAGTCCTGTCATAAGCATTCGCAATTTTTCTATTCACATAGCCGTCAGTATGCGGTCGTCGCCCAATCGCACAACCCCCGTTTCCCTGAATGGTTCATAGTGCTGCATGTCGTTGCTATTATGAGTCATATGAACTGATGCCCCAGAGTCCACCAGCCGTTCTTCGTTGCTGATTGATTTTTCTTCCATTTCCATTGATAACAGGTCCGCAAAGGTTAAGAAGGTAAATGGCGGGTGGTCTTCGGCGTTGTTCTTCCGACACGTGTCCAGTCCGGGATGCCTGGCCCCTTGTCCCCTGGCAGTGAGTGAGTCTGAACCCCCTTTCACGACTTGGTGAGTGGTGACCCCTTGGTGGATTCTTGATATGTATAGGTATCTGCTGCCCCTTTTGCCCCATATTGTCCAGTAAACCTCAGGTTGGTGCGCTCTTGTTTAAGACGATAGTTCTTTTCAAGGTGCCCCGATTTCTCGCAGAGCCAACACTTTGGTGACCCTTGACTGTGAAGCACGACCTGCTTTGAATCTCCAGGTTCTGGTTTGGTAAAGCCACATGCTGAAGTCCGATGGAATCGTTTCCTTCGAGACGGCGAGCCCTTTCTCGAAAGCGACTGAAGACATAGTTCTCAGTCTGGTTTGTGTCGGGTAGCGTTGTCAAGGTGGACACCACAACACTGTACCCGTCGGGCATATTGTTTGAAACAGCATCCACAAATTCAGGTGCGATAAGTGGCTGCCCTATTGAAACCAGTCGAGTGGCGAGTTCTCTTATCCTCGCTAAGTGTGCCTCTATTTTTTGTCCGTCCGATGTTTATTTGCTCGTGGTTATACTGTCCATTAGTGATGTGGATAGTTAGTTAGTGGTTGTAATCGGCCGGAAGTTTTGGCCGGCCCGACACCCGATGGCTAGCTGGCCGGTCAAAACCAAAAACACCAGTTCGCTGGCCACATTCGACCAATCGACCAAATTTGGCCAGTATAACAGTGTGACAGGCTGAGTTAAGCCGAAATGACACTTTAGATTTGGATGAAATTATTGTTTTTTTCTAATTTCCGTTGGAACGGCCTGCCGGCCATGTTGAAGCCGGCTAGCCGGCTCCGGCCAGCCGAACATGCTCAAACCAAACAATCCCTGTCACTTGTGAGTTGTGATTTGTGAGCGATTTGCCGATTTGTGGCTGGTAGGCTTGTTGTGAGTAGCGTTTGTGACTGGCAGAAATTTTGGTTGACCGACAGTCGCCAGCCGCCAGCCTGCTCCTGCCAGCCGGCCACATTCGCCCGATTGACCAAATCAGACCGTAATAACAGTGTGGCAGGCTAAGTTCAGCCTAAATAATATATACTCTGGATTCGGATAAATTTGTTGTTTTTAAATTTCCTTTGTCCGGCCGCCGGTCGGGCGTTCAGCTGAACTTTTTCAATCCGTGGCCGGTCGCAAACGCTACATACCTGTGATAGGTTGAAACCGGATTCACAAATTTGTGGAATTGTTGAAAATTACTGAAACAGGCCAATTAATTACCAGATTTAAGTAATCTTCAGAATTATATACTTAATTATTATATTATATAATTAAATAAATTAAGGGTTAGTAAGGCTGTCCTTCTTTATTTAAGTCCTTCTAGTCCTTGTGAACCCTTACGTTTAAAATTCATCATTAACTTTGCGTAACATTGACCGATTGCGCTGAAACTTTGCAGAATTTTGTGGACCCAAGACCCTAGTAAAAAACAGTTTAGGTAGCTAAGCAATGTTACACGCTTTTTTAGATAATGTTAAAAATGTACCAAATCGAACACAGTTTTTGGTAGAAGCCGGTTTGCGGGCAAAAATGGACGTAAAAATTAATCTTGCCGTTTCAAACATTTTTCGACTGCTATTTTGTGTCTAATGATGTGAATTGATGAATTTTTAATAAATTTTTGCTTTATGTTTACCCATTTGGCAGTTTGCCAGTAAAAACTACAAAATTTGGCAATTTTCCAAATATCTTGATATTGGTATCAAATGAAAGCCCACATCATTCTGAGTAACTTTGCTTCTTGACACATGTCCGAATTCGTTAGATGAAAAAAGTTATGGCCCAATACCTTGATTCCCGGAGCGCCCCCTTAATTTTAACATTTTAACCTGGTTCTCAACTTAAGGTGGTACTAACGAATGTGCAGTGGTTTTTAAATTTTTGAAAAAAATTTGTTGATTCAAACTGTATTTTTTGAAAATAACGTCTGTAAAAAATTGATTCATAAACACAAAATGACAAATGAAGTAAGCGGGATCATGTGAAAAATTTTTAGGAGCAAGCCAAGCCAACAAGCCAAACTACACAACAGGAGAATAGAATTTTAACAGTTTTGGCCACTTTTCTAAGAGCATGCGCAGCGCATAAAAATAAAAATGAGCATGAATAAACTTTTGCAAATTTTCTAGACCCAAAATTAAAATTTTTCAAATTGCTTATATTCTTGCGCAGATATAGAACCCGAAAGTTGAGTGTGAATAGAAAGTTTTTACTTTGAAACCATATATTTAATTTAATAATTGACAAATTATGAAATCGTGCATTTTGGGTCTAGATAATTCACTTTTGAATATTTGTGCAATTTTTTGTATGTTTTTGTTGTTAAAACTCTTCAAAAAGTGGCCAGATTTGAAAGTGCTCAAAAACGCCAAATTGGTCTAGTTTTAACACGTGCCATACAAATCATCTTCACAGTTGTACAATAAAACTTTGCTTAAGGTAGCGCTCAGCAACAAAACTCATGTTTGGCGCTCAGCTCATGCAATAAATAGCAATATCACTTTAATTGTATATCAAAGAGACATCAAAAAAACCTATTTACAATACAGTTCAGCACTTTAATGTGAATGTGTCAAATTGTATGACCATGTCAAATTTCCTAAACTTGAACCGATTTTGATGATCTTGGTATCAATAGAAAGATCTCTCAAAAATCTAGACGTGATTGATTTTCGATTTTTTATTTTCATTTTTGATTTTGCACAAAATCGATTTTTCAAAAATCAGTCGTGTTT
>JASANF010009028.1:0-10018 GCA_030248245.1 Trissonchulus sp. WLG1_4
ATAACCACTGCTCACTCAGCAGAAGAACTTGTTTGTAGCAGAAGTTTATTCATGTGCATTTGCATCTCCACCGCGCCCACTCGTGCTTAAAACTATAATTTAATACCTACATTTTTTTGCATTTGGTCGCCTAATTTGTGCAAGTTTGTTGTAATTTAAGTCAGAAATAGATCTGCTTGACCTGTAGTAGATGAAACGAGAAGCATTACGGTAGATTTAGGTCCAAAAAAATTTAAATTACCGCTCAAAATTTGTTTCTTAAAATCAAATAACAGCTGGAAATCTGATTGGTTGAACTTATTTCTTATTTTTGTAATGTGAACGCACAAAAGTTTATTTCGTATTTCTTGTATCTAATTTCAGGGCCTTATTTCTTATTTCAGCCCATTATTTCTTGTTTCTATTTCTTATTTTTTTATTTCTTATTCCTGCCTAGTGGGAACCGGCCTAAAAGTGATATAATTATAGTATAGTAAAATAGTTTATTATTGACAGCAAACAAACTCAAATTTTAAACTGTTCGCTTCAGACAAGATTTTTACGCATTTCTTAAATTTTATTCGCTGCATAAAACTAGTACAACCTATAACAGGCCAAGAATACGTTCGTATTTTCGTCCCTTTCTGTCCTAGACAATTCCTTAATTCAGTCTTTGAAAAAACACAAAACAAATCCACTACAACCTCACCTGTATACAGATAAGCTGCGGCTTTAAAATTGATATTACTGCTGATCACTTTCTGTTTGTCAAACATAATGGAATCGGTGGGACAGGCCCAAATTGTTGGATATGGCAATTTGGCAGCAGTTATTTTTTCTACAGTGATCGCAGCGTCTTTTTGGATGAACCGCAAAGTCAATACGTAGCACTGAGCCACTAACACAATGCCTGTGCCCAGGGTTACTACCAACCAAAATCCCCAACCGCACCATGTAGTCTGACGACTCAGTTCCAAAAACTGAGGAGTAAGCTCGGCAAATACAGTGCCCTGCAGTTGGTTGTGGTTGGTAGTTGTTTTTTCTTTATTAACTCTGTATATGTTCATGCTTTATTGCTTACTTAAATAATGATCTGCCATTTCATCAGCTCAGTAAAAAGCACTGATATGTTTGGAAATTTTTTATTTTTAATAAAATAAACAAAGACAAATCATGCTATTATTATTAGAAATTATTGTAATAAAGTCGTGGTGAGCGGTGGCACATGAGATGCATTTATGTATTGTTGAATCGTGAACCTAAAACAATTACTCAGACATTATTATGAATGATGTATTTTGTTGTCGTAGGTTTGTGCACAAATGCAACAATTTTGTGTTTTTTGGAGGATTTGTTGTGGTTTCTGAACATAGTCAGCAGTTTTAAACCCTTCAACACAGTTTTAATCATTTACAGTTTTTGGTATTTAACATAAAATCTGATCTAATCCCCTTTTGTCCAATTTGTGAACCTAGTAAGTAGACTGCAAGTTATGCAGATTTGATGATGAATAATTAGTAAAAAGTCCCAAATTGTTATTACATCACCCACGTTGTTTTGTTTGTTGTACACCTACTTCTAAAACTTGTTTATTAATGACAATGTCATTTTCTGATCTAAATTAGAAATAGCTACAAATAAACTAATATGTAACTTAAATACCTATAATGTAAGTAGGTATAAGAAAGTATTCTGTTTGTATAAGAAAGATGTTGGCGAAGCTCATTCAAGCGTATTTTTGTTTCTGACGATAACTCTCACGACAAAACTACAAAAACGCAAAATCATACAATACCTATACAGAGATATGTACATTACCTAAATATAGACTAAAACTTCAAAAGTCATCACTCCGAAACGACCTAAAGTTAGAAATTATATACAGACCTAAACAAACTAACCGGAATAATTTTGTCAACTCAAAGCTTCTGTATGAAGGTACATTTTAATCAGTTTGATGTGCAATAACTTTTCATCAATACACAAATGGATTTGCATTTCAAACGGATTTTCAGAATGATTTTTACTGTTTTTTATAAAATGTAAGCAAACAAATATTTTTTTTACCTGATACGTATTGGAAAACAAACATGGTAAAAGCAAATTAACAATAGCTAACAATAACTATATATGTTGATTTTTTGTATTGGTGATATCAGAGTTGATTTTTCCTTTTCTTTTCTTTAATAGCGAACAATATACATAGTATCAGCAAACATGAGTATTAGAACACCTTCGTTTCGCTTTGTTTTTTTACAATCGATAATTTTTAAGGATTTGACCTGTAAAAGCTAAGTCAGCTGGATATAGATAGATCTAACATTTTGTATTTGGTGTTTTCCTCATTTAGTTTATGTTGGACATTAATTTGTATGTGTTGTCATCCGTCTTAAAGTATTCAGAAAGTTTAACTAAAACATTGAGCTTTATAAAAAGACTGAATTCTAAATTTTTTAGTCTGCGAGCTCAAAAACGAGCAATTTGAAGCTAGTTCTAGGACGCACCGTTTTTGCGTTATAAGCGCTCAAAGTTGAGAATTTTTAAAAATTCGCGCCATCGCTCAGGCATAATATGTACCTCACCCTAGAGTAAGAACACAGCAACTGCGCGCCTGCCATAGTTGAATGCTAGAAATGAACTACATTATCTGCTGTATCTGATGCACATAAAGCAGACTGCCGGAGTTGCATTTAAATTTCGTAATGTGGCCTTAAAGAAAATACTACTTTTGCGATGAAAAAAAGTCAAATTTGCACATTGCTTAAATGAGCATAGGCTTCGCTGCGTGGCAGTAGAACTAAAAATTGCCGGCCAAATGCGAAGACCTACAATTCCCCATAAAAACAGCTGAAAGATCTTGTCACTAGAATAGACTAGTCAAGTTGCATAGCCCCAGATATGATAGTTCATCGTGGCGTATCTCCCATGATCCTTTGGGCGTGAAAGGGTTAAGAATGCCCGGCGGGCCTGCGCGGGTCGCGGGCAACGGGCCGAGCCCGGCCCGGAAAACTTGCGGTGGTAGAACTTTACCCTAGAAGTATGAATTAATGCTGACTGCAGCCACGGACACGGATATACCTATGTTACGATTAGCCTTCAGGGCATGGACACGGACTCAAACACGGACAATTACGGACAGTTCTGCACTAGTATGAGGTAGGCATAAATATAACAAATTGCTGGCCGTCATTGCAAAAAGTGGCCTGTAAATAAATACATACGACACAAATTAGATGTTTTATTTAAAGCTTAAAATTACGCGTTCAAGGACCAGGTGGACAGGAAATACACATAAGAACAAGAAAATAGCGGAAAAATAAAAAGCAACAACTAATTTTTAATTATGTTTTTCATAATATATTTTATATGCTGTGCGTGCTCAATAACCCAATATTTATCCGAAATGCAACGCAGTACCATACAGACAAACTGTCAACGAAACCCGTCCCTCCTAAATTCAATTACTTTGCACAAACGTTTATCTGAAATAGGTGGTGACCAAGAAAACAAGATAATACATAAGTGAAAAGTGAAACTTATTATTTTTTTACTTACTAAAAACATAGCAAATCTGTTTGACTGCATAGACATAGGCTATAGTAGGCAGACACGAGCTACCGTCAACAACACAGGTCACAGTGGGCGCAAAGGCAACTGAGACATGTGCTTGAAACATTACAGAAACAGGTGTAGTCTAAACTGAGGCGTCACAACGGCAAAGGTGGAGAGCGTTGTTGTCAGTGGTTGGTCCCCTCCCCCTGGCTGAGAGTCACAAAAGGCGGTTAACTCTAGAGTGGGTGTAAAATGCTATTTTTGAATAAGTAGAACATCGTATGAAACATTCTACACGTGTGAATTGCGTAGGTTAGAATGTTGCCCCTAGACTGCGTTTAGCAAGACTGAGCCAAACTGCCTCAAATGTGCCACCTGGAGTGCCTTGTGCTAAGTTTGCGGGGTCTTGGGAGAGACTGGGTGGTGCCGAGGAGCGGGGGGGCGGAGGAGGAAGAGAGGGGCAGCAGACTGGAGGGGGAGGAGGGGGAGGCCGGGGGGCTGCAGGGGGCCAGACTCAGCGAGCGGGACTGCGTCTGACTCAGGCTCAGGGACAGCAACGGCTCCCGCACCGAGCCCCCGCCCGCCACAGACTTGGACGTGCTCAGAGACGATGACGCCACGCTGCTCTGAAACAACACAACGGGATTACAGTGGGACACCAGTTGCAGAAATTATAATGGAAATATGACCGTTGAACAAGCAATGATTTCTTCGTGCTACATTAGCTTACTACTGAATCCTGAGTTCTTAATGTCAAGTCTGACGAAGTACGTAAGTCTAGTTGCATCGCCAAGTGCAACACAATCTATTTTAGTACTTCCGTGTACTTCCATGTGAGTCCCTTGGTTTATGTGGCGAATACTCTATTCGATACTATCAGACGATCAGTTAGGTCCTAATTGTCGGGTGAGTAAGTTGCATCACTATTGTGTCTCTATTGTCCTTACTGTTATCTTTCGGCATTAATGCCTTGTCCCCGTATATTGCTACATCATTAAACCAATTTGCTATCTGTGGCGCTGTTTTTTGGTGCCCTAGATCACAGTCCGGTAGGCGACTAATTACCTCTCTGCTCGAACCTGATAAGGTTTACCGCCTAAATTGACATGGCGAGTCTGCCAGCATTAAGTGAAAAATAAAATTTTTTTCATTTTTCATTCTGTTTACAATGTGTGAACGGCGAACGCTTTTCATATGTTGGTTTTTTTGTGTAAAAATTTTGAAATTCTGTTAATATTTGTATGAATGTTTTTCTCCCCACCGATACGTCGAAATTGCGCAAAATATGGGACAACAAGCACGTTTTGCGAGTAAAGTTAAACTAAATTTAGACAGACTTCGTCACGATATGCTTCTACATGCCGATGATATTCTTCGAATATAAAACGCGGCACCAACATTTTTTAAAGCCAACATTTTAACATGTCAAGCTGCAATATGCTTTCTAGTCAAATTCTGCTATGAAATTTTTTTAAGTAGGAAACAGAGATGAAAATGGGTCAATAAAGTGAGACCCGACCCGACCCGACCGGTTTGATCTCTGACCCGACCCGACCCGTTTGATCTCTGACCCGACCCGACCCGTTTGATGTCTGACCCGACCCGACCCGACCCGACCCGTATCCGTTTTTCAGTCGCAATTTTTTCATCCGTTCAGGTACCAAAAATATATGCTTCAAATCACGTCCATGCTCAAAAAGTGCGAAGAAAATTTTAGTAAAGCTAACATAAAGGTGTTTACTTGAAAAAATAGCCGCAAAGTATTTTTTAATGTAAAATTATGCTAGAAAATTTTAAAAATCACTATTTTTTCCCAATTTTAGGGAGAATTAAAACTAAAAAAACAAGACCCGACGTATTATTTTTGACCCGAAAAAATTTCGGGTCACGCTACCTCTAACCGACCCGACCCGACCCGAAAATTGACCCGACCCGTTTTCATCTCTGGTAGGAAACTTATAAATCTACTGCAAAGAAGCTTTCATATGTCATTTCAAAAAAATTTCAGAAATGTTTTTTTTGAAATGCTTTACCATAACAGCTTCTTGTACTTTAAGTTTTAATGACTGAGAGAGGTGATGTTTCACTGGTACACACAACGCATTAAATACTCACATTTAACTTCATTGTACATTAGCGCTAGCAGTTTTACCTGGCCATTTGGTATAAAGTCACACATATTTTTTGCGCAAAGGATAAACCAATGGCCAACATGCTATCTAAGTGTCGATTCATACTTACAGCCGTTATGTTCGTGCAGCGGTTTAGCCGCCAAAATAACAAAAAAACACGCCACAATTTGATCGCCATAGTGGTGTGACTATCTAAAATAGTAAGTTTGTCGGCTGTACGAATGCTTTATGTAAGCATAAATGCGTTTGCGCGAGTTAATTGTTGTGCATAGTAAACCACAATAAGGTCTGATGGAAAATCTTTGTGTGAGCTACTTTTTGCAGTAAACGCAAACTTTTCCTGCATCTGATATTTTTTTAGCAATAAACTCTTTCCGTGAGTATTTCTAATTCTTAATGACCATTCAAATAAGTTAACTTTATATTTTAAACTTTTCCCAATTGTATAGTCTTGT
The DNA here is from genome assembly GCA_030248245.1 of Trissonchulus sp. WLG1_4. Classification (NCBI taxonomy): domain Eukaryota; kingdom Metazoa; phylum Nematoda; class Enoplea; order Enoplida; family Ironidae; genus Trissonchulus; species Trissonchulus sp. WLG1_4. The sequence goes on from JASANF010009028.1 coordinate 6,119, forward strand.
TACTCTTATTAAGGCTTTTTCTTTCGTGGTCGAATTACAATCTTTCCAATTTGCTAAAACTTTTTCGCTCCAGCAAAAAATTTCCTATTACTGGGTTACTTATCTGCATTCTGCACACAAAAAATCATCCAGAGTGTTATAATACACTGGGAGACTGCATAAACGCTGCTGTCTAAATCACTACGTCTATCGAATACACACAGTAGCTTGCACACACTCACACCTCTAATGTATTTGATGGACCTACATGATGGCTCAGTTACAAATAACACTGTGAGCAGCAATACATGTTAAGGGGGTAATGTCGTTTTCGTGGTTTTTGACATTTCAGTGTAATTTTTGCGCCCACAAAACTCAAGCTAAAAACGGACTACGGCTTCGAAACTTTAAACACATTATGCTTAGGAGATTATCCCCACCCGTTTTTTTCCTTTTCTAAAAATAGTTTGTAGAGTCGGTGTTATAGGCTTTTGAAAATTTTAGAGAAAAGTCAAATTACGTGCTTTTTGCACAAAAATGTCATTTTCTCAACGTAGAAACGACTTATCAACTATATCAAAAAAACGGGTGGGGATATTATGTCAGTGCATAACTGCAAAAAGTTTAGTAGTTGTTGGCTGATCTTGAGTTTCATAACTGTGGCGCAAAAATTAGTAAAAAAACCGCTGATGGGGTGTATTCAAATGATTGCAGCAGTAAAATTGCAAAAGATAATCTGCTTTTAAATATAGGTTTTTTAAAGCTAGAAGGTGTAAAAAAATGTAAAAAAAGACAGCTCTAGTTATTGTTGAGGTTAAGTGCAGTTATGGTAGTTTAAAAAAACACCTAAAAACGCAATTACCCCCTTAAATGACCGATTGTATTATAGTATATACGCGGCGGCTGAGGCCGCCGCGTAAAAATTATCAACTGCAACTTTTTCCTGTTGTGCCACAGCACAACAGGTCTTTAAGTTTGATTTTGGCAGAAATACATTGCGCTGTGCGATTTTCTTCCCTGTCAGTTTGTTCAACTTCCGTTAGCGAAATCTGCCTATTGTATTAAGACTGTTCTGTTCAGCTACATTGCGACACAGGCTAAATTGTTGCCAACAGTCTACTGCAACAACAAAACTTGATCAGATGCATTAAATGATGATCAGATGATTGTTTACAGTTATGAATTGAAACAACGCAACATGTGACTTTGCCAAGAAACAGTCATTTACATATCAATAGACATGATTTTGCAACAGTAATGCAACAGCAACAACAACATAATGCAAGAACAAGAAAAAGTCTTTTATAAAATATCAGGGCATAATATCAGTATTTCACACATAGTTAGCAAGTTCGGGTTCGTGCGTCAGTTCAGGTGAGTCTAAGTTTAGTTTATAATTAATTTTTCCTGTTGTGCCACAGGTCTTTAATTTTGATTTTGGACAATAACACTGAGCTTTGGTTCGCCTTTTGTCAGTTGGTTTATGTATCCTGTGCTTCAGTCTAACAGCGCGGGCGTCACATGTGGTTTGCAGTGTTTTCTACGTTAGTTTGAATGGGTTCAGTGTTACATTACATGGGCAGTGAAAACATCTACTTTAAGTGGAATACCATTAGAGATTATGGAACGCAACAAAAGTGAAGGACGGAATCGAACTCTCTGGCATCAGATTTTAACTCGAAAGCGCTACCGTCTAAGCCAACCAGCTCTCATAAGAGTTTGAATAAATGTGTTGTTACCAATAAAACACTAGCGTTGATTTTGTTGTGACAGTTTGAGGATTTGTGTGATCAATCATTAATACTGAACAGAAATTGTGATATTAAACTTAAAATTGCGAATAAATTTCAAAATATATTTTTACAACACAAAAATTTTATATATATGTCAAGTCAACCTTAACATTGAACGCAAACTACAAACTGACTGAGCATCAGATTTTTTGCAGATAGATTGTTGTTAAAGATTTTTATCTATCGTGTATTGTAGCCGAAATAGCTCAGTTGGGAGAGCGTTAGACTATAAATCTAAATGTCCTTGGTTCGATCCCGGGTTTCGGTCGCATTTTTTTGAATCAACATTGCTGTTTTTAATAACTCATTTTACCAATTATTGAAAATTTGTCTAGTTAACATAAATCATAAATATATTTTTCTTCCTCAGGAGACGCACTTGTGTTACTTTGATTGCATTCTGTACCAACCTTCTGTGTCCCTGGTTTATATTATATTTACACTAAAATTTTACTTACCAAACAACTTAATTCAAAGTTTAAGTGAGGTGCAATATTTTATGCAATATTTTATCTGAAGGCGATAAAAGCCATTTTAAGCACTGGGCCCAGAAAGGCTTACCGTATAACGAGATACCGCTGCACAACAGGTTTTAAATGACCGCTGGTCAGTTTACTTGAAAAAGAATGCTTAACGCTTACTGAAGCTTTTGCCGCAGATTGGGCTTGTTGTCCTGTGGTTTTGTTTTGCTTCTATACGCTGAACCCGTCTACGTCACGTCGCGCACTGCACAACAAGTTTTAGCTGACCTCTGGTCAGTTTAGTTGGAATTTTATTCTTGAAACTTACTGAAGGTTTTGCCGCAGATTGGGCTTGTTCAAATTGATACCAACCTTGACAAAAAATTGTCGAAGGACGGGTCGAATTAAAAAAATTTCCACAGTTAGGGACAACGAAGTCGCTAGTTGCTACCGGAAACAAATATGGTCGATATATAAGGCCAGTTGCGTCAACAGATAAGCCAAAATTTTACAGACTCAACAATGGCTTGTCGCAACAATCTTATTTGTTAAAATAATTTGAAGCCGAGAAACGTGAAAATTACAGATTCGGTCATAAATTTTGAATCGATGGCCCGAATAATTTGGTTTCGGAAAATCTGTGGTACTCTCTGCTGTTAACTCTGGTCACGGATTTAGTTTTCTTGCATTTGACAGAAATTGGGCTACCCAACGACTATGATGCACTCAGAACGCTCGTTCTTTGCCTTTACAACTTTTCCCGGTAACAAAGGAACAGTGGGCAAAAAAATTATTCTCCAGATATCAGTTGCCGAGTAAAAGCTCCCATATTTTTATAACTGACTTGCATTTGTTGGCCGTGAATTTATTATTCCGTGATTACTTTATAATTCTATGTAATGCAACATCTTTTCACTTGTTTAAGTTATTATTAACTTATGTTACAGCTTGAAGGCCTTACTTGACCTGCACATGTGTCAGGGCAAAAGTTATCAGGACAGATTGGTTATTTTCGCTTTTCGCAGCAGTCTCCGAAGGTTGGGTGCAAAAAACAGCATCTTTCCTAATGCAAAAGAGACTGACCAGTTTCTTTCTTCCCTTTCGCACAGAGCTGGTGATAATGCGATGCAGCGTCTTGGGGGGAGTGCGTGCGTCTGCGGGACGGGGCCTGGGTGTGCGACTCGCCCATGGCGTCGGTGTGCCCCGCTGGCTTGTGGGGCGAGCACTCGCGAGCACTCAGCGACCCCGCCCGACTGCCCCCGCCCCAGAGGCGCCACAGCACGCGGGGAATGGCTGCCGACCGCTTCTCTGGGTCGCACCACTGCCATTCCTCCCACGCTGCAATAAATCAGTCACATTTAACATTATTCAGTAAACACTGGGTAAGAGAGTCCCCGACCCAGTCGGGACTTTCATTCAGCACATAGTCCATACGATTGTTAATGACATAACTGTAAACCCCACGCTTATTCTAACCACTGGCCGTTACTTACTGTTACACCATAATCAAAATTATCTCAAACAAGGGACACCTGTCGGCGTGATGTTTCACAGAATCAGCTATTTCACGAGGACGCCTCAAGTATCCGTGTGCAACAAGCTTGTGGCCGAGCAGCTTGTGCAATTTTGAACCTTTGTGCAAACAAGCACGTTTTGCGAGTAAATTT
>JASANF010009029.1:0-11536 GCA_030248245.1 Trissonchulus sp. WLG1_4
TGTAAAGGCCAGTTTACACGACCAAACTTCACGCTCATGCTCCTCATTTATAGTAGGTAGCTATGTGATCTAGCATCAAGATATGTCCATGTCCGTCCAAGAACACGACTGACGAGGGCAACGGAAGAAAACGAGATTAGTCGCATAAATAGCTTTTGCATACCCAAAAATTCCATTCGCGACAAAATGTGCGTAAAATGTTATGTTACATTAACGATGTTACGATTACGATAATAGTAAACGTTTTGTTACCACGATTGGCGGTAATTGTACCACGGTAATTACGCCTGTTAAATAATAAAGAATTGTCCTTTTCCGTTCAAGGTGACGACTGATGAGGCGACAACTACATTACAGCCGCACAAAAACCTTCAGAGGGAGAGCGTCTTAACTCTTCTTTTAGAAACTGCTACACCATTGTGTGTGTGCTCTTTAATACTTCATAATTCATATTATGGCCGTAAAATTATTTTCTGTGGCTTTAGTCAAAGAGTAGCACAAAAACAGAAGTGATAAAGTGAAGGGTGGCTCGGCTCGACTTGTCAATTAGCAGATTTCGATTTTAGAGGAAACTGCTACACCATTGTGTGTGTGCTCTTTAATACTTCATAATTCATATTATGGCCGTAAAATTATTTTCTGTGGCTTTAGTCAAAGAGTAGCACAAAAACAGAAGTGATAAAGTGAAGGGTGGCTCGGCTCGACTTGTCAATTAGCAGATTTCGATTTTAGAGGAAGTTGATAATAACGATGTTCGAATGTTGCAGCCGACAAGCATGAATGCTACTTTAGTGTTTCAGATTTTACTGGTCAAAAAATAGTAACCTCAACGAATTTTATATATGTGAGAAACGCTTGTACACTAAAGAAGAGGCAAAAAAGATTTTAACCCTACATAAGGTAGGTACATAGTTATAATTGCGACTATAGTAAATAAACCTACGCGTTGTTAGCCTCAAACAAATAAAAAATGCTGTTTTTACTCAATGTTCTTATATAAATGACCTGACTTATAGTCTGAATGGAGGCAAAGTTGAATGCAGCATGTAATTTCGAGAAAATTATTTCTGTCTGATGTGTTGAAAAAGTTCAGTTGGTTTTAACACTTTTTTGTAGTGTTATAAATAATCTCCTATTATATATGATACTTTCACTGTTATGAAAGCCAAGGTTAAAGACCTTTTGTGCATACATTATAATTTCGTCAGAACTAACCCAGTTGCAAAAATCAGTGTTAAATTTTACATTTCTACAGCTCTTGTATGCAGAATAATACTGTAAGTTATAGTAAAAATCGCATATAATTTGTGTTGCAAAAAATTTCAATAGAAATCTACACGGACAGTATTACAGTAACTTTGACATGGTTGAATTTTAAAAGCATTATTTTATAAATAAATAAATTTCGCCCAGTGTAACCCGCCACTACAGTTTACACCACTGCGTTACACATTGACCCAAACAATGAGTAGGTCACGACTCGAACCGTCGATTCTGCTAAGCGTGACAGAAATTGTGTTATAATTTGGTACCAAAATTTCAATTTTGCAATTTACTATCTGTGCCTTTCCCCGTTCAAAAATGTGGTGCCATTATCTTTTGATATTTTTCTACGGCTATGTCAATACGCAGCAGCCTGATAATTTAGGATTTGAGAATCCTCCACAAATCAACGCTGGAGGGGGCGGGTTTGCCGATTCGAATTTTCCCGGGTTTGTAGATCCAAATCCAGCTGCGGGAGGTTTTCCTCTTCCCGATCAAACCGGTTTTGTTGACACCGGTGGGGATTACTTCGCCGGCCCTGATTACGGTAGTCCCGGAGGTGATTTTGGCAATCCCGGAGGGGATCCGGGATTTTTCGATCCTCGTGCGGGATCTTTCGGTAATTCCGGTGACAATTTACCAGCAGAAACCGGCGGAGATTATGAAACCGGTGGGGACTTTTTACCAGAAGAGGATCCTAATTTCGCTGGGTTTGCTGCCGGTGGGTCAGATTTGGAAGAAACAGGTGACGGTCATGACGATTTAAGCGAGTACGAAACCGGTGAAAATGGGGATTACGGTTTATACGGGCCTGAGGGGGGTGTTCCTGCAGAATATTATGAATACGGACTTCCTGATCCGAATTTACCCCCACATTACAGCGATTTCGGACACCTAGAAGCGGACTTCAATTATACGAATGGCCTGAATGAAACGTTGCCTGACCGAGAAACACCCATATTTCGGCGTCCACTTCCGGTAATTACCACGACCAATGTACCGACCCAAAAAATATTTGGTCCAGATGCTTGTAAATGGAACGATGAGCCGTATGGTGCCGGAGCGAGGGTCGATCATGGACGATTCTGGTAATCATTTCGGTCAGCTTTGTCGATATCGCAAATTATCCACACAAAAATTAATGGCTTAAATTAATTAGATTTAATTATTAAATTTAAATAATTCTGAAAACTCAAATGAATTTTTTAAATATTAACTGAAACAGAAAGCCATTTTCTTGCCGAATCTGTCAAATGTTAATTTAGAAGAAGAGTGACAGTGTGACACACTGTGATCTTAAAAAAGCGCAGATAAATTTCCAAACATTGTCAGACGTTTCGTAACTAGGGGAGTTGACTGCTTCTAAATTCTGATTAGGATATATATCCGTTTCTTACAAGCAAATAGAAGTGTGAAAAGGAAAACGTGAAAAACGTGTTTACCACCATCTAGGTTTCATCTGCCCTTGTTTCGTTAGTTTGTAAGCTTTAACGTACCTACATAATCAGCAACAGCAGCTTGAAAATGTACTGTTTAATTTATTCTTTTAATTTTACCATTCTATTTATGGCAGCCATTAATATTTTTTCAAGATTGCAACACCAGCAGACAGCCTAACGTTGATGAGTATTTATTAATAACTAAATATTTAAGTAGTTATGTATTTTAGGTATGAATGTCAAGAAAGCAGCTTCACAGCGAGAGGCTGCTTCTCAGACATGGGCGAGCGGTTGTTATTCGGTCAGAGTTACAACACAAGCAATGGCTACGAGATGAGTTGTGAGAGAACCCAGAACGGGACATTCCATATAATCCCGGTCGCCTGTTTGCACCAGGCTCAACGATATTTGCCCACCGAAACATTCCAGGACGATTTCTATTGGTACACCTGCAGATTGGATGGCGAGAGCATGGTTAAACATGTGTCAGGTAATGATTGAATATTTTCAAACTGTTTCAACTTTGTCTTATTTTGGAACACCATTTTGCCTAATCCTTTTTATCAGTATGAAGTTCAATTAAGGATGGCTTAACCCTGCCATGTTTCCTATAGATGTGTAAGTGTATGTAGGTACTTACCTACTGGTTTTCATATGAAACATAGTGATAGTTTCTTGCAAAGAGGGTCAATTTGTTACCTATATTCTTCATAACAGAGGTATTTATAATTAATAAATAAGCTACTAAGATACTAGGTTAAAATTCTGCAAACAAAGCGGGATCATACTAGTTATACATAGTTAGTCCGGTAGTTCGTTTCATGCTCAGTTGCCTATTAATTTTAGGTTGCATCGACAGCAGCGGAGAGCGTGTGGAAGCGAACGAAGTGTTGAAACTTGGCGAGTATATTTATCGGTGTTCATTTTCGGACACCGGCAACGGAATGTGGTTCAAACCGGTGGCCTGTCTTCACAGGGGGGTGCGATACGAAGTGGGGGACAAAATGGTCGAGGGGCAGTTCTGGTATAAATGCCGCAAACATGCAGACGACTTTATTGTCGCCGAGCTGACAGGCTGCGTCTATGGTAACCGAACGATGGATGTGGGTCACAAGTATCACCACGGGGGGTTTGTGTACCAGTGCCAGAAAAAACAGGGCGATGGGTCCCTGGTGCACGGTCTTATTGGGTGTCTGGAAACGGACTTTAAAACCGGTGAAGTGAAAACGGAAAAACGATTCGGCCAGTCTTGGTCGATCGGCACGCCCCCATTCATGTTCATGACCCGATGCGAACAGTTGGAAGGGGGCGGGGCCCGCCAGGTGCTCACCCAGTGCGTCTATAAGGAGAAGACTGGTAACGTCACACAGACTACCAAAATCAATCCCGGTTGCTATAAACAGGTCACCAAACAGATGGTGGTCATGTGCTACTCCAGAAGCGATGGGGCGCTGATCATCGACCGCACCACGCCAGACGATCTGGAGAAACCAAAACGAGATGGCCTGATTGACTGTTTGTAGTTCTGACAATCTGAGAGATCATTTGCAACTAAATTGGCTTTAAGAGAGATCAAAACTTGGGCATAAAGTTAGTTGCATCGTTAAGGTTGTATGTATTACCCTTCATTATAGGAATTGAACACGACTGAAAACTTTATCGATGTGTTCTGCGATTAGAACATATAGGATGGATTTCACAAAGTTGGTTTTACTAAACCACTGGTTTCACGTACGTTTTCCATGATTCTCTATTCTGCTGAAATTTCAACTGAGCTAAAACCACGGTTAAAAAATCGACGAAATTCGTAACGAATCAGGCAATCTTTCGCAGCAACATTATGCGCAAATCATGCAAACCGTAGCTACTTAAAACCAATGGTTTCGTAAAACCACTTTTGTAAAATTCACTCATAGCTTTTGCGTTCAGGTTTCGTAAAACCACTTTTATAAAATTCACTCATAGTTTTTGCGTTCAAACTCTTTAGTCTCTACGTTTGTATTGGACAAGGGAGTTGTGTCAAAGAACCCCTTTGGTTGCAAAAGATCATTATTGTTTTAATATCAATTATGCCTGATTAGTCAAATAACCTGTTGTATTTTAATAAAAAAAGATATGCCATTAAGTATGTCTGAAGTCCCGTCTTGGTAATTCACGCTGTGAGTGCAATGCACCCTAAACCACGAACTATAAAGACAATTCGAATTATTTAAATAGACTATTCAAGCAATTTGGAATTTAGAAGCTTTAAGAAATAACGACTTCTTGAACCTTATTCCTAGACGTACACTTCCCGTAAGAATAGTGACCATTTCACAGATTTTTGGTTTGGACAAAGGATGAATTTCCTTCATTAGTTCACAAGCGAAACTCAGAAATAGTATGTTTATTACACGACCAGACTGACCAACCAGTTCTCAAGAAGCCAAAAAAATACAGAATACTTATTATAAGACGTCATGCACTTTAACAATAACAATAACTAACATGAAACATTTTGAGACTGTATATAAAACTTTTCAGCTTTAAGCTAACTTTGAAAACTTTAAAAAACCTGCCGGCAAAACTGCTAATAGTATACAATAAACATACCAAAGTGAATTGCACATTGTAATATAGGATATAATAATTATATAATAATCATTGCAGACAAAAACAAAATAACACATGGCAGTAAAAAATAATTACGAACTGAATAACTGATTTCTGACCACAGCATTAACAAACGAATACAAACAACAAGCTTAAAAATAGTAACAAATCCTAAAACAGAAGCGGTACATCTTAATAAGTTCATACTTCATACTTGTTTTCTAGGAAACAAGGACAGGGACAAGAACTAAGTTAGACTGCTGCTGTGAAAAACTGACCAAATGATTACAGCTACTTTTTACATATATTTTACCTAGTCTTGAGTTGCACCAATGTTTGTTCATGCTAAACAATTGTAATTATTATCATTTGACAAGACAATTTTGAAAATTGCTAACGGACAGAAGCACAAAGCCGAGTACGAACTGTGCCTCTTTGAGACTTTGCCAAAAAATAATATTAGAATGAACTATGACATTCATGATAAATAATGGCAAATACATAATAAGTTTAATCCAATACTGCTCAATGCACGGTTGACAAATTAGTCCACAGTGATAATGCTCAACATTGCGGCTTGCAACCTGTGCTTTTCCTAGTGAAAGTGTGTATACAGGGTCATGCTGTGACGTACAACAAGCAAAAATGGACGACGAGTATTTATAACGGCAAGGTGCACTAAAACTGAAACAATTTAGTTTTTTGTTGAAGTTTTACCAAGAGATAATACGTAACAACTGACCCTCCTTATGTGCGCTTAGCTGAAAAAAATAATGCCCCGGTGCAATAAAAAACGCCAAGTCTTGTATTTAGTTCATTCATTCTTTATTTTTTACTGAAGTTTCTTCCTGAGCAATATTGCAAAATTTGAGGCAGCCTTTGAGATCGATGCTGAACCAGATCCAAATCCTGTCCGTCAATTTGCACCTCCTTAATGCATCCTTTGAAGCCAACGTAATAACTGGAAGGAAGACCCATGGGAAGCTGCAGACGTCCACCTGAAATCAAGGACATTCTCTCAGGGCCCATTCCTTTATATCGGATTAAGCGTAAAGGTCTTACCTATTTTAGTCCGTGATTTATAAATACCAAATCGTGTTAAACTGACTAAATGAGTTAAAATAAGTCAGCTGCTCAATTTTAATCCAAATCCATTCCTAAACGACCACCAGACAAAATGGATTTAACATGCAAGCTTAAAATTAGAGGGCATAGTTAAGTCCGTTTAGTCTGACACAGCGCGCCAAAAATTAAGTCCGTTCAATCCAGACGTTTTTGAATGGTGTTTTTACTATGTAATTTTTATACTAGTTTTTGCGAGAAATTTTTAAATAACTTAGTCACGATACGCTAATACGTTAGGACTGGTAAATGTTTAGACAAGTAGACAATTTAGACAGATTTCTCTTGCCATATTCAATTAGCATATATACATTGAAAATTAAGTTACAAACAAAAATATTCTGAAAATAAAATGTCTTTTCAAAAACGGTTAGCTTGGTGTCTGACCTATCCACAAACGTCCGTCAGTGTTCAACTCCGTGGCTCCGGGCGCTGACACGATCGTGGCGAAGGGCTCGTTGTCGACACTCAGATCCCCACGACGTTTTGAGCTGAAACAGAAATTAATAGTATATTTGACTATTGCCATTGCTTATCTAGACAATTATATATATGCTTTTTAGAGATAAACCACCAATATCGCCACATTACTTGGGTCTGATCGGAAAATAGATCTTTTACATTTTTTCGCTTAGAATTCAGTTGGTTCTGTTTTTGATTGGTTCTAATATCAAATAGATTCTAGGGTCAAAGTTTGTCTCGTGCTGTGTTACTTAAAAACTTAAATCTGCTCCGCCAAATTCTATTACATAGCATACATAAACGTTAGGATATGTACATATATTTTCTCATATGGCCTCTCGATCACACGCAAATGTCGAATGTGGGGGGTATCACCTTAAATCCGCGACGCTCAGGTATTGTGTTGTCCAACTCCCTAAAGCAAATTTCACACGATGCGATTTTTCATGCCACATCGCATGCCACATCGCATGCGATGTCGCATGCGATATCGCATGCAACATTGCATGCGATATCGCATGCGACATTGCATGCGATGTCGCATGCGATATCGCATGCAACATCGCATGCGACATCGCATGCGATGTGGCATGTAAAATTTCTAATGAGAAATTTCATGCAGCATGCCGTGCAGCATAATCATTTTCGATTTTTCATGCAGCATGCTATGCAACATAGCTCTGATTTGACGTTCGAATATGATGTGTCAATCCAAGTATGAAATAAGCCCCACCTTACACATCTAACAGTTAATTTTATGAGTAACTTTACTCCAGTAATTTAAGTTTAAATTTTAAAATATTATTAAACGTAATCAAATTACTAGCGTTATAATTTAACTTGATGTTTATTTTTTAATAAGACGTTAATTAACTGTTCAATAAATATATATGTAATTTAATAACATTAAATGATAATTACGTAATTTACCTATTCATACAGCTATTTAATTTACCTATTCAACTGAATTTTTCCAAAAATTTGATGCTAATATATAAAAATATTCTAATTTGAACTATTTATAGCATGAATGTAGCACAGCATGTTGCATAGTGTGAAATGAATGTTGCATGCGATATCGCATGCTACATCGCATGCTACATCGCATGCGATGTTGCATGCGATGTAGCATGCGATATCGCATGCCATATCGCATGCGATATGGCATGCGATGTGGCATGCGATATCGCATGCGATGTTTCATGCAACATAAAATCGCATCGTGTGAAATAGGCTTAATACGCCAATATCTCAGATATCACACGAAATCTTTTTCATTATTTCTTGATTTTTCTTGCTTAACTGTAAATGTTTACCGTCTAACACGCGCTGTATGCCATTTCCCATCGGATACAAAAACAGCGGATACAGCTTCCCTCACAGTGCGTTCCTTTCCCAAATTATAGGCCAGTTTCAGACGCCCTTTAGAAATTGACAAGCCGAAATAATCGCCACTCAATAGCATTCCTCTATTTTCCCACAACAATAGTCCATCCGTATCGTTGGTGGAGAAAGTGACTAGAAATTTGTTCGAACGTTGACCACGGATTCTGAAACGGAAAGCATGGCTCACAAAAACGTATGATGTATATTTTAGTACAAAATGAACAACTATATTATAGTTTTTCGCACACTGGTTTTTTGCCGTCTAATGTTAGACACAACCTTCTCCTAGCGAAAATACGGACTTGACACTGCGTTCATAAAAAGTGGAAGACTATAATATAGAAGTAAAAATGTAACAGCTTTTTATATTTAATTCTGATCTTTTAGAAATGAGGCAAAAAATCACCTTCAGCCCGTTTCACACGAGGTGGATTTTCAAGGGGATCCCCCTGGGGATCCCCTTGCGTCCCCAAGCGTCCCCAAGGGGATCCCCGAGGGGATCCCCTTGGGGACGCACGAGAAAGCGTGGGAACGCAGGGTGATCCCCATGGGGATCCCCGAGGGGACGCATGGGGACGCGTGGGGACGCAGGGGGATCCCCAGGGGGATCCCCGAGGGGATCCCCATGGGGAATTTAGCTTATCGCTCTCCGAGCGTTTTTCAAGGGGATCCACATGCAGTGGCCAATCAAATATTATCACGTGAGTCACAAAATTTCACAGGATGCTTGAATTTTCAGTTATTAAAGTTTTCGCAGGCCATTATTACTCTTTTTATACATACATGTTACTGTGCTTATACAACACGTATACATAAGAACTTTGTACCAATACTGTGTTAAAATAAAATATTAAAAATAGAATATAAAAATTTAAATTATTAATTAAGATGTAATATATAGGTATAACATATGTATAATTAATACTGTGCAACTTTTGCGGTAATTAGAATAATCAAAAAATCAATATACAAGCACCATAACAATACTACCTACTGGGAAGGCATTTTTGAATCCCCGCGCGAATCTGCCTCGTGTGAACGGCTTTCCCCAAGGGGATCCCCATGGGGATCCCCGAGGGGATCCACATGCGTCCCCACGCGTCCCCTTGAAAATCCCCTTCGTTCCCCATGCGTCCCCTCGGGGATCCCCTTGGGGACGCGTGGGGACTCCCACGGGGATCCCCCTGGGGATCCCCGTGGGGAAAGTCCCCTTGAAAATCCACCTCGTGTGAAACAGGCTTTCATTGTGTCGACTTTAGATACCGCTTATACATATGTAGCTACGTACGGGGATTGTACTATACCTATGTTGAAAGAAAATGCTTCAATTTTGAAAAAAATAAGTAAACAGAGGCGCCGGGCCGCTCGCGTCGACGTCTAGAATGCTAACCACAGCTCTTAAACCACGTAGGCCCCATTTATCATTTACAACACTATATGCCTGAAAATTTTCAGACCTGTACCATGTACCTGGCTTTAGAACAGAGGCGGAGTTTTTCCGAACCCGCTATCCCAATAGTGCTTAAAAATTAATGATATTAGTTATTTTTCATAAAACACATATTACCGTTTGGTAATTCTGTTATTGTATCTCAAAAACGTTTGCCCATCAAAGAAGATACTCTTGGAGATTTGGACGTCTTCAGGTGACTGCTCATCAGATATTTCTAAAATGAACACATGGAAACAAAACTACCGCAAATTTGCCAGCATTCAAGACTGACCCATCACTTTCTGACAATTTCTAGTTGACCATCTATGTTTGTTTGTTTGTTTATTGATTATACCTACATAAAATCTCTGAAAAATCATATGATGCTAAAAGCACACAAACTCTAAAATTACCTGCTCGTCAATTCCTCCTCAATCATATAATATAATTACACTTTACCCAAAGACAACAGAAGGTTTTTCGGTATCCACATCATACTGGATATTCAACAGTCATCAAAACTAATTGTCAATGCGACTTTCTACGAAATCATGGACACCATTACGCTCAAGTTGAACGAACTTGGATAAGATCACCAAGAATAATCGCGTTTGTTGCAACTCTTTTATTACCTATAATTTTGCTGCAGAAAATGTTGCTACATAGATCAGTAAAAGTAAGTCATCAGTAAAAGATCCTTTAGCTTTGAATCATCCAAGCACAATATTCTAGTTACTGTATGACGCATTATGAATGCTTCATAGAAACACTCCAACGACATGTCTGTTGAGTCGAAAAACTGTTCACAAACCTATAACGTAAATGTCCAAATATGCAATAGATGGATACCCTTTTCGGTAGAACGACATATTGGGTGGGATTCACAAAGCGCGTTTAACTTAGACCCAGTCTAAGTCTTAGACTGCGTTTAAACGCAGTCTAGCTAAACGAACGTTTAGACCCAGTCTAAGTCTGCATATGATTAGCGTGTAAATTTTGTTCTATTTTCGTGTTCTAAATTTGATTACGTTCTATTCCTGATTCACGAGCTCAGTCTAAGTTAAACGTTCGTTTAACTTAAACGCCCGCTAGTGTTGAACTTAGACTAGCCTTTTGGCTAGTCTAAGGTTAGTCTAAGTATTTTTTCATTATTTTACGTAAGTATTTTTTAACATTTTTGACTTTTACAGTTTTAATTAGTTCTCTTTCAACTTATAGGCTAATAATATCGTGTATTATCATGTCTATTTTACGTTTTAGCTACTAGTATACGTTCATATGACAGTTAATGTGGATGATTTAGTTTTATACTTGGAAAATTTTGTTTACCATACTGTTTACTTATTCATTTGTTGTTATTAACAGTTCATAAAGCTCTAAAGTTAGTAAAGTCAACTACCTAATTAACTTAAATTGATAAAAATGATTAAAAATTACAAAAATTACTGAAGTAATAATTAATAATAATAATAATAATAGGTATTCGGCTTTAAGCATAAGGGTCGATTCATACTTACAGCCGTATGTCTGTTCTGCCTGCAGAATGACGTCACTAGCAACCTAGTGCAGTGGATCAGCCAGCGCGTGTGACGTCATTATTTCGTCATTTTGCCGGATGAACGGACATACGGAATACGGATGTAAGTATGAATCGAGCCTAATCATACCAACTATAAACTGTTCTCATTATTATCGCTTAATGATTGTTGCTTCATCTTGGTTATTTTAGCTTGCAACAAGATAGCTTAAGTTTTCTTACTTTCAATTTTTAATTAATATAATTGTATGTTAAATAGTAAATTAATTATCTTATTTACCAATTGTCAAATTTTCTTTTTAA
>JASANF010009030.1:0-21266 GCA_030248245.1 Trissonchulus sp. WLG1_4
TAGCCAGAAGTTTGGTCAGTATCGTAATTATTTTTCATAAAATTGTGCTTTTTGGTAACTTTCTTCAAAAAGTTGCCTTCAATTTTTGTATATGATTATGTACATAATGGCTTACTTTGGTTTATATTTTGGCGGGAAGTACAATACGTAGGGAAATTTATTTATTTTTTGCTATTAGCTTTTTTATGGTTTTGTCAATTGCTATATTGGATTAAGGCGATTGGATTAATTTCTTGTATTTATGGCGTCATTTTTTATTTTTTATTGCTTCATTTTTTGTTTTCATGCAAGAACTGAACTTGTTTTATGTTGCCCATTATTTGGCTGGCTTTATTATGACTAGTTCTGGTACAATTCCAATTGAAAATCCAATTAAAAAAATGGGTTTTTATTGTAGATAATATTTTTAGACTCAGATTTGGCTGGAAAGACTCCAAGGGCCTATTTTTTTAGGGAGTTTAATCTTAGATCCACATAAAAATGAAAAAATGGTGCTAAGAATCCCATTTCTTAACCTCCAGATTAAACTGACTTAACTTTTAGCGCTCTGCTTTTGAGTCAGACTAGACAGACCTAAGAAAGCTAATCGTAAACGGGTATTTGAAATACTTTTTACTTTAGTGATTTGTTAGGAATAGGTTTGGACTAAAAGGCAGCAGCTGACTTTTTTAAACTAGTTTTTAGTTCCTTTGCATTTCTAAGTTTAGAAGGGAAATTTATCCACTGAGCTGAATTCGGTAAAAGAATGGGTTTCAAACGTTCTTGTTGCAAATAACACGTATTCATACATGGGCAAGACCCGGGATTCACCCGGGATTTTCCCGGGTGGACCGCGCGACCGCGCAGCGGTCGGAGTTGGACCGCGCAGCCCGAGCGGAGCGAGGGCTGCTCTGAGTTACTATAAGGACCGCGCGCATGACGGCCGTGAGGGCTGATTGCGCAGTCCAACTCGCAATCCTAATGACTGCGCAGTCTAACTCTAGATCGATTGCGCAGTGAATGCGCAGTCAAACTAGAGTTAAACTGCGCGGTCAGGAGATTCGCAGCCAATTAATAGTTGGACTGCGCAGTCCAAATAGTCTGCGCAGGCGCGCACAGGCGCAGTCAAACTGGAGTTACGCTGCGCACTGCGCAGTCAGTAGGATTGTGCAGCCAATAAAAGTTGGACCGCGCAGTTCAAAACTCCAAATAGTCTGCTCAGTCTAATTATTGACTGCGCAATCCAAATGACTGCGCAGTCTAACTCTGGAAATTGCGAACAAGGGTCCTCCCTTTGGTTTTTATTGCAGGGACGAAAAAAATTTCTGATATATACGTCTTCAATTGACCAAGTTTAACCTAAAACTTGAAAAAAATCTCACTTTTTCTGGGGGCTGCAGACCCGACCCCTGCAGCCTGAAACTCAGTGATCTTGCGTTTGCAATGCGATAAGTGTTAAAATTACCATAAAATGCATTTTAACTCATCACAAAAACTCCTTTCAAGAAAGTCATTCCCCCTGAAATTTTTTTCTGGGTACGCCACTGACAGTGAATATTTAGATTAAATGACTACCAACTACATTTTGCAATGCCCCCTTTCGCAAGGGGTGAAGGGACCGCGCAAGAAATTGTTAGTTTTCCCGGGTTCATTTTAACCACCTTGCCCATGTATGCACGTATTAATAAGAATTTTATACCAGAATACTTTGGTTTTATCAAGTTGTTGATGTGACTAGTGAAACGCCAACAGTTGTGTGGTTGGCTATAGACTTAAACTTAGCTGGGGATTTTCAGATATTTTTAGATTACCTTGTTTGTGAATTATTTAATGACTATTAACATTAAGGATTTGGTTGCCAAATTTTGGTAACAGGTGTAGGTGTTAAAAAGATTCAGGATAGTTTACGCTTCCGCGATGTTTAGTACTTAAACTTAATCTAATCCAGTTAATCAGATTAACTTTGTCTGAAAAATCTGATTTATAAAAAGGCATTTTCAGGCAATGTTAGACTTAAGTTATATAATGAATGACCCAATGCTTGTTGAAATTTTTTAGTTTTAGGGATAAATATGAAATGATGCCGGAAAGAATTGATGTAATCAGTATTTTGTAATTTGATCCTTTTCGTAATTTCAAAGGCTCTTATTTGTATTTTTATTCCGTTTTTGCCTTCATTTTTTCTGTTTCATGCCTAATGCATTATTGTCAGGTTATTCGCTGTTATAAACAGGTTACAGTTGTCATTTATTAAACTTTTTGTAATTATCTTCGTACCTATTTTTTCCCTACTAAGTAGTGAGTTTACGATCTAAGATGCTTAAAAAACGAATTTAAGAGCTAAGATGCTTAGAAGCTGAGCCACGTTATAGCACGAGTGGCGTTGTAGCACGAATGGGGTCAGGGACCAGGGTTCTGTTATAGCACGAAGCTCCATTATAGCACGACCGAGTCTCATAGCACAGCCATGGCACTTATGTGAATGCTGGTGAAACATTACGATGACGATTATGAAAAAGTATATACATTTCTACAACACTGCACATCGATTATCGATTACATATTCGCAGAGAAAAATCAGTAGGCAGCTGAAAATACACACAAACATACTGGCTATTCAGTGCCAAACGCTGTGAGCGATTAATTTCAGAACAATAGTTCCTGATCTAGAAGAAACAAAAAATATTGAGGCAACCTCATACTCTGTTCAGAAAATGAAACAGTCCTAAAGTTAGACAAGTATCTAAAATCAGTTCTGGTTTTGCCAGCTTCTGTATAAATAGACATTTTTCTAATCAGATGAAATCTAATGCCAATAAGTTTCAGTTTGTCTGGCTGTAATTTGACCAGGTGTCTGGCTCAAAAGTTCTTTCGTACTTTTTAATTATAATAATTGCGACTTATAAAAGTTGGTGTGAATTTATTTTGTTGGTTGCAGCGTAAAGCCCGGTTCATACTTGTCCGCAAAGTGTGTGTGTTTGTCCGTAAACACTTTTTGTATCGTCTACGTCTAGAGAAGGAACTATTGTTTTGAAACTTGGTTGTTACATGCATACATACATATGTACCTAGTTGGATACATGGGGACACTTTCACTGTGCATGTAATAGGTATTTCAAATACTTGGGCCCTTCGACAGTTACATATATTAACTAGACTAGACTGACGAAAGTTTATGAAACTCTACAGAACGACTAAACCGTGTCATCTGCATTTACTTGGAAAATTTTACGAATTAAGTCAATCCATTGTCAAGTTATGAAGTTAATCTAGTTAATCTAATCCAGTTAATATTAATTTACGAAAAGGCCCTAGGATTATATAAAGCATAAGTGACCTTTTTTATCATTAAACATTTTTTGTTAAGTTGCAGTCTATGTAATGCTTCCCCATGAGGCTTACACAAGTTCAATTGCATTATCGTTCGAACTCTAACATGTTTATCCATCTTCTGATATCATTCAAACTGACATTTCGTTTACCCTCGAGTGAACACTGAATATTGTTCAGCAAAGAATGACGTTTGAAGGTCGATTCATACTCACAGCCGTATGTCCGTTTAGCCGGCAAAATTATGAAATAAGCATGCCATAGCCGAGTTTTATAAAAGGTGTTTAGCTTCGGGCTCGCCCAAAATGTGTTTTTTGAATAGAATAGAACCTCATTATAAAAAATTCCATTCGTATTTCTTGCGATCGCGTGTTCGAATTTAAGTTTTAAGTTTTAAGGGAACCTTTAAAGTACCTAAACACATTTTGGGAATGCCACCCACTCTAATCTTATACAATTTTTGTTACATGATTTGCGACAAAATTTTTGCGAGCTGGTCGGACATACGGCTGTGAGTTTGAATAGAGCTTAACTTGGTAAGTATGTACTGATTTGGACCTATTTTCTGTGATGTGTGATATTAATCACGTAACATAATTTCTTTAAGCTCATCCTAACATGCTCAGTAAATCTTCTGCTTCTGTAAGCCAAGCAGAAATGTACATACAATGATTATCTATAAAATTCGACAATTTTTCTTAAATTTTTTTATGCTTGGCACTGGATTGGAATCTCTCAAAACAATTATTTTCTTTAAAAAGTGTCTTTGAACCTCGCTGGTTAGAAAAGGTCCTTCATATTTCTCTTGCGTGACCATAATAATATTTACTCAAAGTTTTGGTTTGTGTTTTGGTAAACTTTCTTCCAAAACGAAGGAAGCTTTTTCAACTATTTCGTGGTTACCAAAGCTAGATTGTCTTCAGGAACCTTTTGCTGTTTCAAGACTATGCAAACCATTTTCTCTCACATTCAGATTTTTTATTCCGCCTGAAGGCAGAATATAGAATGATTTCGTAGCACCAAGAGTACACCCTTGCAGCTACGAGCCACCATAAGGCCTATGCTTATCATAGGCCTAATATATGGCAGTCTTTTTTTTCTGCCAATGGGGGCCGATACTGCAAAAAAGTACTTTACCAAAAAATACATTACAATCTTACGTTTAAAATACTTAATTCTTGTCTAACTTAAACATAACTTGCTTTCAAATTACGTAAAAGGTTCTTTTTGTTCCTAATTTGTTTTGTGCATATGAACCCCCCTTGTCACTTGGTTTTTTGTCTGGCTTTTGACCGACACATATAAATTCGTCTGGCCAATTAAGTTGATATGTAAATTAGTTACAAGCCTGTAACCAATCATTATTCGTTCCAGTTACGTAGCAGTCCATGGTAGCCAATCATATTTCATAGGCGGAGCTCAGTCAAATATGCAAATTGATTTATCTTCCTGTAGACCGCCAATCAGAGCATCAAAATGCAGCCGAGCTAGTCGCGCGGTCAACCGCGCACACACATCAATGAAGTGCAGGGTGTAACAGTGTATTTGTAACATAGCTCGTGTCCGCATTCCGCAAACAGTCCTAAATTTTAGCTCCACACATTTTAAACTAGACTAGACCTCAGCTTAGTAAAGATTTTCCAAATTTAGTTTTGTGCGTGAGCGTTAAACCACCGAAACCAAGATACAAACGCACCAAAGATTGCAAATCCAATCTATATATATATATATATGTCTATATCTATATAGTCTAAATCAGTTGGTTACACAGACCAAGTTATTTTGCCATATATTGTTCAACTCTACCTAACTTAGACCACGAATCCATTTGATTTTGATTTGACGAGCCTTAAATTTGGCGACAAATTGGAGTTAGCCAAAAAGTGACCGTATTTCGACCAACAAACTCTGTGTAAAGCCCGGTTCATACTTGTCCTAAGGACATAAGGACAGGGACAAGGACGAATTTCGATCAACTGCAGTGACGAATTTACCAAAGCATTTGTGCTAATTTTTTGCATACGATCTGGATGTGACCCAGACTTGCCTCAATTGAAATATCAACTATATTGGTTTGGTAGTTTTCTTGGATATCACTAAGGACAAAACGATCAGGACAAGGACAAGGACGAGTATGAACCGGGCTTAAGTTAGCTTTAGTCTGAACAATTCTTTTAAACTATAACTTTGTAACGGTTAGTTGATAGCCAAGTGTTGGGTCGTTGATGGGTTTCATACAGTATTTTGTATACGCTAATGTGTTACAAATTGCAACCCCTTAAAATTATGAAATTGAGACAACTTGTCTACAAAAGTATTTTATTGCTCCAGCTTTAGCTTAAAACGTCCGGACTCAGCTATCTTTGCTCGAACTGGCCAGTAGAGCCTTACTTCACGGCGCGCGAACTAACTTCTTTACCCATTGACGCTGAAAAGTTTCACGCCACTATGTGGGATTTGTTCCTTTTAGGGACCTACTTGTTGTTCCTTCTTGAGAGAGGAACATTTGTTATCGGATTTTGCTCCGATAACAGAAATATTCGTAAATTCTATTGCAATCTAGCCTATGATTAGTGTGTAATCCTAGCACCCTAGACACCATTTGTGTTTTTGTCGCGTAAGATTACGCATAACTTTAGATGAATTTAAGCGTTAGATCAAAATTTACCAAAGCGAATTACAATCTATCAACCTAAACATGAATACCAATCTATCAACCTGAAAATAAATAAAAGTAAATGAAGTTTATTACGTAATGAAGATTAGCTAAACAAATACATTTTCAGTATGTCTTATTTTCGTCAAGCCTTATCCCCTGTTTCAGTATTTGGAAAACTAGAAATTGACCTATGGTAATGTAGATTTAATGGAAATTCTTATGCAAATTAGGCATATTATTCAACCAATCTGCTTCAAAACAAAGGCGGGCCTTTTGGTTAATTTCTGATTGGGTAATGACAGACCGGAAGCAAATAGCAATAATATGCAAATTAAGTTTCTTCCATCATGCAGCTCAGTCTGTATTCGCAATCAAAACGTTCCCGGCTCTGAATCGGGGCCTTTTATTGCTGCGGTCTTTGTAGTTGTAGTAGATTGTACACAGCCGCGCGGCTCGGCGAAAGGCGACGCCAGGCCAAAGCCGGAACCCAATAAATGGGTTGTATCTCGATTTGTGGACGCCGGACGGTGGATCAGGGGATATGACTATGAGCTGGAAGCAGTATGGACCGGCTTTTTCCAACTCTCCTTTTCTTGATTTTCGTGATTAAAATATTTGTGGGTAAAAATAGTTCTTTCAAACAAGTGTGCTTAAAAGCAGTGCTGAACTTTTTATAACGGTTTAGATACATATGTACAGATATGCACGCAGGCACCGTGCACAGAAAGGGGTATTTCGAAAATCAGGTAAAAATCGAACCTGACCTTGTTGTTCACCTGACATTGTTCCTAAAATTAAGCCGTCGAAAAGCCATCTCGGCCATACTAGGGAGAGTGTAATGTCTAATCATTCACAGCGGTGGTGTGCTTTGATGAAAAAAGTTGATCAGCCGCACGCTGACCTCCTGGTCCCAACTATTGTTTCAAAACTGAACTAAGCAATTTGGGCGCCATTAATTGTTGATCACAGTTGTGTAAATATTTCAAAAATATACAATAATTTAGTCTTTTAAAGGAGGTGACAGGACTGTTTGTCGACCTTTATTTCACTTGACTAAGGTGCATACATATGTAAATATGTACGTAATATCAAGAGCACATAACAGAAAGAGTATGACACTCTCCTAATTATGCCTTGGCTTGCGCCTTGCGTCCAATGCGGAGCGCAAGCTGGACCTTTTTTGTACGGTTTTGGCGGTGTTTGCCTCACTTGAAGACATAGTACTCAACTGAGGGGGAGGAAGTGTCCCCGTTCCCACCTCACTTGAGACATGGAACTCAGTATCTCCCCTCAGTTCGAGAGACCTAAGCAACACTGTTTTTACTCCCCTCAGTTAGTCAGTTCACAGTACTATGTCTTCAACTGAGGGGGGTGGCTCTTCCCCCACCCTCAGTTCAGCACATCAGTGAAAAACCTTGCTTAGTGTCTTGAACTCAAGGGGGGAGGTACCCCCCTTCAGTTGAGTACGGGGTCTTGAACTGACGCGGGTACCCCCCGCCCCCTCAGTTGAGTACCATGTCTTATTAATAACTCATTTAAAATACATTATTTAGGTGCTAGAACATCACAAACTGTTTTCAAATACGTTTGTGGACATTTTGACAAACTTTCAGCGAAATTGATGGAGAAATTTGTAAGAAATTGAGAAAACTTCAAATGTCAAACGTTTCTCCGTCAATTTCGCTGAAAGTTTGTCAAAATGTCCACAAACGTATTTTCAAACATTTTGTGATGTTTTAGCACCTAACTAATATATTAAAAATGAGTTATTAACCTTTTATCCTTATCTTAATGCTTATCAAATCAACGCATACAGTATACTGTAAGCGATTATATACAACGATCAACGCATACTGTAAGCGATTAAAGTGTGTTACGCAGAAAATCACTCTTCTTCTCTATAGAGTGAGACGCCATTACCTATGTACTCTTGGGACCATGTCTTTTTTTGAGAGATGTACCCCCCACCTCAGCTGAGTACAATGTCTTGAACTGAGGGTGGTATCATACCCCCTCAAAACCGTTTAAAAACGGGCTGTTTTCGCTCCGCATTAGACGCATGTCGGAAGGCATTATAGCAAGAGTGTCATACTCTTCCTATTATGTACTCTTGGTAAATGTACATAATCAACTGCAAGCTATAACTGACATGGAAATGCTGTCCTCGGCGGCAACATTTAGTTAGCATGTCTATTTAATTGTTGATTTAAAGGTTTCTATTGTAGAGGAATATAGGATTCACATTGTTTGTGGCCTAGTCGCGACCGAACATGCTGCGAATGTACTCTCAAATGTAAGAGACTCCACCACGTTAATAGTTGATATCTCAAATAAATCATGGTAGACGTGTGGCAACCGTTCTTAACGGCGACGAGTGAGCATCGTCTTCAGGTATGCAAACTGGTGTTTCGACATCGTTACTGTCAGCGCGCCACACGAAAACCAGTTGGCTTTCGTTGCTTTTGGTTTGTCTGTTGTGCTTATGTAGGATTAAGATGTTGGTCTGTTTGATGGTTTTGTTCTGGCTAAAGCATCGCCCATGCCCGCAATATTATGAGGAATCAGGATAGGGAACAGAAAGAGTGTCATGTCATGCGCTTCCGTATTATAATTATTGTACTTTTGATATTATGAACATCTCTGGGGAGGAACACTGTCCCTTTTCAGGGCAACCTGTTTACCCTGTATTGATGTGACAATTTGCCTCGGTTCGTCTCGTAGGATTATGCTAGGGCTATGACTGATACTGTTGTTTTGATACCATTTTGATACTTTTGATATAAATATGATACTTGGGTATTAATACTTTTGATACGAGTATCAATATTAAAATTGGTATCAAAGTATATAAAGTATCATATTTAAATTATTTGGTTATCATATTTAAATTATTTGGTATTCAAGGTATTGTATTTATATCATATTTAAATTTTTTCCGAGTATCAAATATCAAAAGTATCATATTTAAATTCAAGGTATTGTATTTATATCATATTTAAATTTTTTCCGAGTATCAAATATCAAAAGTATCATATTTAAATTCAAAGTATTGTATATTTTTTAAAATTTTTTCAATTATTAAACTTTATATCATATTTAAATTTTTTCAAAGTATCAAAATTATATATTGTATTTAAATTCCAGTATCATATTTAATATCAAAATTTTGCTTCCCACGCTTAAAGGCGGCACCTTTTAATGTTTGTGCAGGCTAAGAACGGCGGCATTCTTTGATCTCGCCTTTAGCTCCGCCTCCTTTTTTAATTGGCTACTGCCCCCATAAAAACAAAAGGGGGCACCCTTGTGTAAAATTTCAGTCGGAAAAGCATAATAAAATCAATGAATAGGCAGTAGGCTGGTAGTTCGTTTGGTTTTGTAGCATTTTGATACTTTTGATATAAATATGATACTTGGGTATTAATACTTTTGATGCCGGTATCAATATTAACATTGGTATCAAAAGTATCGTATCATATTTAAATTATGGTATCATATTTATATCATATTTAAATTTTTTCCGAGTATCAAATATCAAATGTATCATATTTAAAGTCAAAGTATTGTATTTATATCATATTTAAATTTTTTCCGAGTATCAAATATCAAAAGTATCATATTTAAATTCAAAGTATTGTATTTATATCATATTTAAATTTTTTCCAAGTATCAAATATCAAAAGTATTTTATTTAAATTATTTGGTATCATATTTATATCATATTTAAATTTTTTTGCCAAAGTATCAAATATCAAAAGTATTTTATTTAAATTCCAAGTATCATATTTATATCATATTTAAATTATTTTTGCGGTGACAAAACACGGCAACAAACTAACCAACTTAACCAAACCTAACCTAGCCTAGCCTCTTGCCTAACCTAAACTACTTACAATTATCTTTCTAACCTAAACCTAACCTAACCTAACCTAACACAAATTCTACGACAGAAATCACAATTCACAATTAAATCACAATTCTACGACAAAAATTCAACTTGAAAATGATGAAATAAGAAAAATAATTCTGAGTATTATAGAAAAATCCTGAAACATTAAGGGGGTTGTTAGATTGTATTGCACGTTGTGAAACCGACTGTTCAACAGTGTTCACTTTTGCTTAAATTAACATGTTCCTATTGTAAAGGAATAATATGTTTGCAGTATATATCTAAAGTAAAATCATTCAGTCATTACTGTTGTTTTGACACCGCAAAATAATTTAAATATGATATAAATATGATACTTGGAATTTAAATAAAATACTTTTGATATTTGATACTTGAAAAAAATTTAAATATGATATAAATATGATACCAAATAATTTAAATAAAATACTTTTGATATTTGATACTTGGAAAAAATTTAAATATGATATAAATACAATACTTTGAATTAAAATATGATACTTTTGATATTTGATACTCGGAAAAAATTTAAATATGATATAAATACAATACTTTGACTTTAAATATGATACTTTTGATATTTGATACTCGGAAAAAATTTGAATATGATACAAATATGATATCAAATAATTTAAATATGATACCATAATTTAAATATGATACTTTTGATACCAATGTTAATATTGATACCGGCATCAAAAGTATTAATACCCAAGTATCATATTTATATCAAAAGTATCAAAATGCTACAAAACCAAACGAACTACCAGCCTACTGCCTATTCATTGATTTTATTATGCTTTTCCGACTGAAATTTTGCACAAGGGTGCCCCCTTTTGTTTTTACGGCAGTAGCCAATCAAAAAAAGGAGGCGGAGCTAAAGGCGAGATCAAAGAATGCCGCCGTTCTTAGCCTGCACAAACATCAAAAGGTGCCGCCTTTAAGCGTGGGAAGCAAAATTTTGATATTAAATATGATACTGGAATTTAAATACAATATATAATTTTGATACTTTGAAAAAATTTAAATATGATATAAATACAATACTTTGAATTTAAATATGATACTTTTGATATTTGATACTCGGAAAAAATTTAAATATGATATAAATACAATACCTTGAATTTAAATATGATACTTTTGATATTTGATACTCGGAAAAAATTTAAATATGATATAAATATGATACCAAATAATTTAAATATGATACCATAATTTAAATATGATACTTTTGATACCAATTTTAATATTGATACTCGTATCAAAAGTATTAATACCCAAGTATCATATTTATATCAAAAGTATCAAAATGGTATCAAAACAACAGTATCAGTCATAGCCCTAGCATAATCTGACCTAACCTAACCTAGGCAAATTGTCACATCAATACAGGGTAAACAAGTTGCCCCTAAAAGGGACAGTGTTCCTCCCCAGAGATGTTCATAATATCAAAAGTACAATAATTATAATACGGAAGCGCATGACATGACACTCTTTCTGTTCCCTATCCCTATTCTATATAATTGGCCTGGGCAGTGGGCGATGCTTTAGCCAGAACAAAACCATCAAACAGACCAACATCTTAATCCTACATAAGCACAACAGACAAACCAAAAGCAACGAGAAGCCAACTGGTTTTCGTGTGGCGCGCTGACAGTAACGATGTCGAAACACCAGTTTGCATACCTGAAGACGATGCTCACTCGTCGCCGTTAAGAACGGTTGCCACACGTCTACCATGATTTATTTGAGATATCAACTATTAACGTGGTGGAGTCTCTTACATTTGAATAACATTCGCAGCATGTTTGTCGCGACTAGGCCACAAACAACTACGTGGAATCTCATATTCCTCTACAGAGAAACCTTTTAAATCAACAATTAAATAGACATGTGAATCAAATGTTGCCGCCGAGGACAGCATTTCCATGTCAGTTATAGCTTGCAGTTGATTATGTACATTTACCAAGAGTACATAATAGGAAGAGTATGACACTCTTGCTATAATGCCTTCCGACATGCGTCTAATGCGGAGCGCAAAACAGCCCGTTTTTAAACGGTTTTGAGGGGGGTACTATACCACCCTCAGTTCAAGACATTGTACTCAGCTGAGGTGGGGGGTACATCTCTCAGTTCAAGACATGGTCCCAAGAGTACATAGGTAATGGCGTCTCACTCTATATAGAAGAAGAGTGATTTTCTGCGTAACACACTTTAATCGCTTACAGTATGCGTTGATCGTTGTATATAATCGCTTACAGTATACTGTATGCGTTGATTTGATAAGCATTAAGATAAGGATAAAAGGTTAATAACTCATTTTTAATATATTAGTTAGGTGCTAAAACATCACAAAATGTTTGAAAATACGTTTGTGGACATTTTGACAAACTTTCAGCGAAATTGACGGAGAAACGTTTGACATTTGAAGTTTTCTCAATTTCTTACAAATTTCTCCATCAATTTCGCTGAAAGTTTGTCAAAATGTCCACAAACGTATTTGCAAACAGTTTGTGATGTTTTAGCACCTAAATAATGTATTAAAAATGAGTTATTAATAAGACATGGTACTCAACTGAGGGGGTGGGGGTACCCGCGTCAGTTCAAGACCCCGTACTCAACTGAAGGGGGTACTCCCCCTCAGTTCAAGACACTAAGCAAGGTTTTTCACTGATGTGCTGAACTGAGGGTGGGGGAGGTGCCACCCCTCAGTTGAAGACATAGTACTGTGAACTGACTAACTGAGGGGAGTAAAAACAGTGCTTGCTTAGTGTCTTGAACTGAGGGGAGATACTGAGTTCCATGTCTTGAAGTGAGGTGGGAACGGGGACACTTCCTCCCCCTCAGTTGAGTACTATGTCTTCAAGTGAGGGGGGATACCCGCCTCAAAACCGTACAAAAAAGGTCCAGCTTGCGCTCCGCATTGGACGCAAGGCGCAAGCCAAGGCATAATTAGGAGAGTGTCATACTCTTTCTGTTATGTGCTCTTGATATTACGTACATATTTACATATGTATGCACCTTAGCTCAGTGAAATAAAGGTCGACAAACAGTCCTGTCACCTCCTTTAAAAGACTAAATTATTGTATATTTTTGAAATATTTACACAACTGTGATCAACAATTAATGGCGCCCAAATTGCTTAGTTCAGTTTTGAAACAATAGTTGGGACCAGGAGGTCAGCGTGCGGCTGATCAACTTTCTTTCATCAAAGCACACCACCGCTGTGAATGATTAGACATTACACTCTCCCTAGTATGGCCGAGATGGCTTTTCGACGGCTTAATTTTAGGAACAATGTCAGGTGAACAACAAGGTCAGGTTCGATTTTTACCGATTTTTGAAAAATCCCTTTCTGTGCACGGTGCCTGCGTGCATATCTGTACATATGTATCTAAACCGTTATAAAAAGTTCAGCACTGCTTTTAAGCACACTTGTTTGAAAGAACTATTTTTACCCACAAATATTTTAATCACGAAAATCAAGAAAAAGGAGAGTTGGAAAAAGCCGGTCCATACTGCTTCCAGCTCATAGTCATATCCCCTGATCCACCGTCCGGCGTCCACAAATCGAGATACAACCCATTTATTGGGTTCCGGCTTTGGCCTGGCGTCGCCTTTCGCCGAGCCGCGCGGCTGTGTACAATCTACTACAACTACAAAGACCGCAGCAATAAAAGGCCCCATTCACAGCCGGAACGTTTTGATTGCGAATACAGACTGAGCTGCATGATGGAAGAAACTTAATTTGCATATTATTGCTATTTGCTTCCGGTCTGTCATTACCCAATCAGAAATAGGCCAAACTAAAAGGCCCGCCTTTGTTTTGAAGCAGATTGGTTGAATAATATGCCTAATTTGCATAAGAATTTCCATTGGACGCCGACATTACGATATGTCAATTTCTAGTTTTCCAAATACTGAAACAGGGGGAGAAGGCTTGACGAAAATAAGACATACTGAAAATGTATTTGTTTAGCTAATCTTCATTACGTAAAACAACTTCATTTACTTTTATTTATTTTCAGGTTGATAGATTGGTATTCATGTTTAGGTTGATAGATTGTAATTCGCTTTGGTAAATTTTTATTAACGCTTAAATTCATCTAAAGTTATGCGGCACCCCCTACGCGACAAAAACACAAATGGTGTCTAGGGTGCTAGGATTACACACTAATCATAGGCTAGATTGCAATAGAATTTACGTATTTCTGTTATCGGAGCAAAATCCGATAACAAATGTTCCTTCTCTAGAAGGAACAACAAGTAGGTCCCTAAAAGGGACAAATTCCGATATAGTGGCGTGAAACTTTTCAGCGTCAATGGGTAAAGAAGTTAGTTGTGCTTGTGAAGTAAGGCTCTACTGGCCAGTTCGAGCAAAGATAGCTGAGTCCGGACGTTTTAAGCTAAAGCTGGAGCAACAAATACTTTTGTAGACAAGTTGTCTCAATTTCATAATTTTAAGGGGTTGCAATTTGTAACACATTAGCGTATACAAAATACTGTATGAAACCCATCAACGACCCAACACTTGGCTATCAATCAACCGTTACAAAGTTATAGTTTAAAGAATTGTTCAGACTAAAGCTAACTTAAGCCCGGTTCATACTCGTCCTTGTCCTTGTCCCTATCGTTTTGTCCTTAAGCGATTCCAAGAAAACTACCAAACCAATATAGTTGATATTTCAATTGAGGCAAGTCTGGGTCACATCCAGATCGTATGCAAAAAATTAGCACAAATGCTTTGGTAAATTCGTCACTGCAGTTGATCGAAATTTGTCCTTGTCCCTGTCCTTACGTCCTTAAGGACAAGTATGAACCGGGCTTTACATAGTTTGTTGGTCGAAATACGGTCACTTTTTGGCTAACTCAATTTGTCGCCAAATTTAAGGCTCGTCAAATCAAAATCAAATGGATTCGTGGTCTAAGTTAGGTAGAGTTGAACAATATATGGCAAAATAACTTGGTCTGTGTAACCAACTGATTTAGACTATATAGATATAGACATATATATATATATATATTGGATTCGGATCTTTGGTGCGTTTGTATCTTGGTTTCGGTGGTTTAACGCTCACGCACAAAACTAAATTTGGAAAATCTTTACTTAGCTGAGGCTCAGTCTAGTTTAAAATGTGTGGAGCTAAAATTTAGGACTGTTTGCGGAATGCGGACACGAGCTATGTTACAAATACACTGTTACACCCTGCACTTCATTGACTGCGCGGCCGCGCGGTTGACCGCGCGACTAGCTCGGCTGCATTTTGATGCTCTGATTGGCGGTCTACAGGAAATAGTAAACTAATTTGCATATTTGACTGAGCTCCGCCTATGAAATATGATTGGCTACCATGGACTGCTACGTAACTGGAACGAATAATGATTGGTTACAGGCTTGTAACTAATTTACATATCAACTTAATTGGCCAGACGAATTTATATGTGTCGGTCAAAAGCCAGACAAAAAACCAAGTGACAAGGGGGGTTCAGTGCACAAAAACAAATTAGGAATAAAAGAACCTTTTACGTAATTTGAAAGCAAGTTATGTTTAAGTTAGACAAGAATTAAGTATTTTAAACGTAAGATTGTAATGTATTTTCTGGTAAAGTACTTTTTTGCAGTATCGGCCCCCATTGGCAGAAAAAAAAGACTGCCATATATTAGGCCTATGATAAGCATAGGCCTTATGGTGGCTCGTAGCACCAAGGGTGTACTCTTGGTGCTACGAAATCATTCTAAATATTCCGCCTCCAGGCGGAATAAAAAATCTGAATGTGAGAGAAAATGGTTTGCATAGTCTTGAAACAGCAAAAGGTTCCTGAACACAATCTAGCTTTGGTAACCACGAAATAGTTGAAAAAGCTTCCTTGCGTTTTGGAAGAAAGTTTACCAAAACACAAACCAAAACTTTGAGTAAATATTATTATGGTCACGCAAGAGAAATATGAAGGACCTTTTCTAACCAGCGAGGTTCAAAGACACTTTTTGAAGAAATAATTGTTTTGAGAGATTCCAATCCAGTGCCAAGCATAAAAAAATTTAAGAAAAATTGTCGAATTTTATAGATAATCATTGTATGTACATTTCTGCTTGGCTTACAGAAGCAGAAGATTTACTGAGCATGTTAGGATGAGCTTAAAGAAATTATGTTACGTGATTAATATCACACATCACAGAAAATAGGTCCAAATCAGTACATACTTACCAAGTTAAGCTCTATTCAAACTTACAGCCGTATGTCCGACCAGCTCGCAAAATTTTGTCGCAAATCATGTAACAAAAATTGTATAAGATTAGAGTGGGTGGCATTCCCAAAATGTGTTTAGGTACTTTAAAGGTTCCCTTAAAACTTAAAACTTAAATTCGAACACGCGATCGCAAGAAATACGAATGGAATTTTTTATAATGAGGTTCTATTCTATTCAAAAAACACATTTTGGGCGAGCCCGAAGCTAAACACCTTTTATAAAACTCGGCTATGGCATGCTTATTTCATAATTTTGCCGGCTAAACGGACATACGGCTGTGAGTATGAATCGACCTTCAAACGTCATTCTTTGCTGAACAATATTCAGTGTTCACTCGAGGGTAAACGAAATGTCAGTTTGAATGATATCAGAAAGATGGATAAACATGTTAGAGTTCGAACGATAATGCAATTGAACTTGTGTAAGCCTCATGGGGAAGCATTACATAGACTGCAACGGAACAAAAAATGTTTAATGATAAAAAAGGTCACTTATGCTTTATATAATCCTAGGGCCTTTTCGTAAATTAATATTAACTGGATTAGATTAACTAGATTAACTTCATAACTTGACAATGGATTGACTTGAATTCGTAAAATTTTGCAAGTAAATGCAGATGACACGGTTTAGTCGTTCTGTAGAGTTTCATAAACTTTCGTCAGTCTAGTCTAGTTAATATATGTAACTGTCGAAGGGCCCGAAGTATTTGAAATACCTATTACATGCACAGTGAAAGTGTCCATGTATCCAACTAGGTACATATGTATGTATGCATGTAACAACCAAGTTTCAAAACAATAGTTCCTTCTCTAGACGTAGACGATACAAAAAGTGTTTACGGACAAACACACACACTTTGCGGACAAGTATGAACCGGGCTTTACGCTGCAACCAACAAAATAAATTCACACCAACTTTTATAAGTCGCAATTATTATAATTAAAAAGTACGAAAGAACTTTTGAGCCAGACACCTGGTCAAATTACAGCCAGACAAACTGAAACTTATTGGCATTAGATTTCATCTGATTAGAAAAATGTCTATTTATACAGAAGCTGGCAAAACCAGAACTGATTTTAGATACTTGTCTAACTTTAGGACTGTTTCATTTTCTGAACAGAGTATGAGGTTGCCTCAATATTTTTTGTTTCTTCTAGATCAGGAACTATTGTTCTGAAATTAATCGCTCACAGCGTTTGGCACTGAATAGCCAGTATGTTTGTGTGTATTTTCAGCTGCCTACTGATTTTTCTCTGCGAATATGTAATCGATAATCGATGTGCAGTGTTGTAGAAATGTATATACTTTTTCATAATCGTCATCGTAATGTTTCACCAGCATTCACATAAGTGCCATGGCTGTGCTATGAGACTCGGTCGTGCTATAATGGAGCTTCGTGCTATAACAGAACCCTGGTCCCTGACCCCATTCGTGCTACAACGCCACTCGTGCTATAACGTGGCTCAGCTTCTAAGCATCTTAGCTCTTAAATTCGTTTTTTAAGCATCTTAGATCGTAAACTCACTACTTAGTAGGGGAAAAAATAGGTACGAAGATAATTACAAAAAGTTTAATAAATGACAACTGTAACCTGTTTATAACAGCGAATAACCTGACAATAATGCATTAGGCATGAAACAGAAAAAATGAAGGCAAAAACGGAATAAAAATACAAATAAGAGCCTTTGAAATTACGAAAAGGATCAAATTACAAAATACTGATTACATCAATTCTTTCCGGCATCATTTCATATTTATCCCTAAAACTAAAAAATTTCAACAAGCATTGGGTCATTCATTATATAACTTAAGTCTAACATTGCCTGAAAATGCCTTTTTATAAATCAGATTTTTCAGACAAAGTTAATCTGATTAACTGGATTAGATTAAGTTTAAGTACTAAACATCGCGGAAGCGTAAACTATCCTGAATCTTTTTAACACCTACACCTGTTACCAAAATTTGGCAACCAAATCCTTAATGTTAATAGTCATTAAATAATTCACAAACAAGGTAATCTAAAAATATCTGAAAATCCCCAGCTAAGTTTAAGTCTATAGCCAACCACACAACTGTTGGCGTTTCACTAGTCACATCAACAACTTGATAAAACCAAAGTATTCTGGTATAAAATTCTTATTAATACGTGCATACATGGGCAAGGTGGTTAAAATGAACCCGGGAAAACTAACAATTTCTTGCGCGGTCCCTTCACCCCTTGCGAAAGGGGGCATTGCAAAATGTAGTTGGTAGTCATTTAATCTAAATATTCACTGTCAGTGGCGTACCCAGAAAAAAATTTCAGGGGGAATGACTTTCTTGAAAGGAGTTTTTGTGATGAGTTAAAATGCATTTTATGGTAATTTTAACACTTATCGCATTGCAAACGCAAGATCACTGAGTTTCAGGCTGCAGGGGTCGGGTCTGCAGCCCCCAGAAAAAGTGAGATTTTTTTCAAGTTTTAGGTTAAACTTGGTCAATTGAAGACGTATATATCAGAAATTTTTTTCGTCCCTGCAATAAAAACCAAAGGGAGGACCCTTGTTCGCAATTTCCAGAGTTAGACTGCGCAGTCATTTGGATTGCGCAGTCAATAATTAGACTGAGCAGACTATTTGGGGTTTTGAACTGCGCGGTCCAACTTTTATTGGCTGCACAATCCTACTGACTGCGCAGTGCGCAGCGTAACTCCAGTTTGACTGCGCCTGTGCGCGCCTGCGCAGACTATTTGGACTGCGCAGTCCAACTATTAATTGGCTGCGAATCTCCTGACCGCGCAGTTTAACTCTAGTTTGACTGCGCATTGACTGCGCAATCGATCTAGAGTTAGACTGCGCAGTCATTAGGATTGCGAGTTGGACTGCGCAATCAGCCCTCACGGCCGTCATGCGCGCGGTCCTTATAGTAACTCAGAGCAGCCCTCGCTCCGCTCGGGCTGCGCGGTCCAACTCCGACCGCTGCGCGGTCGCGCGGTCCACCCGGGAAAATCCCGGGTGAATCCCGGGTCTTGCCCATGTATGAATACGTGTTATTTGCAACAAGAACGTTTGAAACCCATTCTTTTACCGAATTCAGCTCAGTGGATAAATTTCCCTTCTAAACTTAGAAATGCAAAGGAACTAAAAACTAGTTTAAAAAAGTCAGCTGCTGCCTTTTAGTCCAAACCTATTCCTAACAAATCACTAAAGTAAAAAGTATTTCAAATACCCGTTTACGATTAGCTTTCTTAGGTCTGTCTAGTCTGACTCAAAAGCAGAGCGCTAAAAGTTAAGTCAGTTTAATCTGGAGGTTAAGAAATGGGATTCTTAGCACCATTTTTTCATTTTTATGTGGATCTAAGATTAAACTCCCTAAAAAAATAGGCCCTTGGAGTCTTTCCAGCCAAATCTGAGTCTAAAAATATTATCTACAATAAAAACCCATTTTTTTAATTGGATTTTCAATTGGAATTGTACCAGAACTAGTCATAATAAAGCCAGCCAAATAATGGGCAACATAAAACAAGTTCAGTTCTTGCATGAAAACAAAAAATGAAGCAATAAAAAATAAAAAATGACGCCATAAATACAAGAAATTAATCCAATCGCCTTAATCCAATATAGCAATTGACAAAACCATAAAAAAGCTAATAGCAAAAAATAAATAAATTTCCCTACGTATTGTACTTCCCGCCAAAATATAAACCAAAGTAAGCCATTATGTACATAATCATATACAAAAATTGAAGGCAAAAACTTTGAAGAAAGTTACCAAAAAGCACAATTTTATGAAAAATAATTACGATACTGACCAAACTTCTGGCTAATTGGCCACTGGAAAAGTTTTCAAGCTAACTAACTGAGCCGTAACAGACAATTTCATTATTTCGCATGCATCATAATTTTATTATTTTGAACAGTTTTTTTGACAAAAAATTTCCGAAAACTATAGGCGTTTAAACTAATTATTTTTCTCTAAAAACCCAACCTCCACATTCATTACACCAAGATTACATAATAGCGGCTCACTATATATAGAAGAAGAGTGAGACACTGTCCAGCCTGCCTGTGTTCTAGCACAGGCAGATGCGCTCGTCATTTCCAGGCTACATGTTGACATTCTGTGCAACATGTGGCTGCCAATCAGCGAGTAGACTCTCTGCGTAACACACTTTAGTATATAATCGCTGATGCGTCGATAAGCTTTGAGATATAAACTTTGCTGACTTTCTTAGAAGTTTATCAATCAATTTCGCTGAAAGTTTGTCAAAATATCCATAAAGGTATTCACGAACCTTTTTTGTGTTTTTGTTTTTGCAAGTAGACTATAAATGAATAATGAGTTATTAACCTTTTATACCTATCCCGTTTTATGATTGGAGCACGTGCACACGCGTCTGGCCAATCAGAGAATAGGAGCTTGCTTCTGATTGGCCAGCCACATGTTACACAGAATGTCAACATGTAGCCTGAAAACGACCAGCGCATCTGCCTGTGCTAGAACACAGGCAGGCTGGAGAGTGTCTCACTCTTCTTCTATATAGCGTGAGACGCTATTATGTACTCTTGATTACACTTCTCTCACTTGATACGGACGCATTTTTCTTACAGTATAAACGGTTGTAAAACATTGATTAATTAAAATCAATCAAAGATTATATTATAATTCCTTTCAAATATACACATACAAACTAATTGCAAAAAATATCTAGTTAACCGACTTAAGTACTAAGGCTTAGGCTCAGAAGTAGCTTAAAATATAGCTGCCTTCAAAAACATGAACTTCTTGGAGCTTGACCCATAATTATTACAGTAAGACACAAACAGTAACAGTTAAGTACGGTACAGATTTTGATAAAGTAAGAAGCGTAGTGTATAATACATTCAATAGTACAATAATTATAATGTAATTAATACATTCCGTAATAAATACATTCAATAATACAATAATGTAAAGCAAATAAGGCAGATTAAATGCACCAATACTAATAGATGTTACAGTTACAAGAGTACAATACAATAATTTTTCACCATGCAACAGACGTTTTGTGAAAAACGCTATGCTCCAAAACATAACATAACGTACGTAAAACCAGGGTTTAGTAAAACCACCTTTGTGAAATCGACCCAATAATTATGTCTTGTTTTGTCTCAATGCTAAACATTT
>JASANF010009032.1:0-15268 GCA_030248245.1 Trissonchulus sp. WLG1_4
ATTAATTGAGATTAATGCTATATATATTTTTCAATGAGTTTTAATCTCAAATAATTATCATCAGGTGTGTAACTACACAGGACACACGCGCTGTCTGAACATGTCATAGACAACAGACGCTAGTATTTCTCTCTTAAACACACACACACACACACATGCACATAATGACAGAGTGCAGTACTGCTCACACATACAATGGTAAACTAATTTGCATATTACTCCACAATGTGTGGAGTGATATACAAACGCATAATGCGGGTCTATGCACACAATGCAAACAATGCAGAGAGAGACATTCAAAAGAGCCTGGGTATCAAGAGCACGTATTGTGCACTTTGATACCCAGACTCTTTCTAAATGAGCTGCTGCGCCACTACTCATTGTTACTACAAGTGTTCCACTAGATGACTGCCATTATAGCATAATGTAGACGACATAAATAAATATTAAGTAATAATATATACATAAAATTATATGAACAATAATGAACCGTTGATTTCCTATCAATTTATAATTTCGATCAATCTAATGCTTTGGCTATTTCTCAATATTTAATAATGTTGTGCTTGAGTTCTAAACTGTATTCCAATCTGTTTAAGCGTTCTAATTTAAGCGTTTATTCTGGGTTTCAAAAAGAATGTTAGCAAAAATTCAATAAATGATCGATTAATCTTAATCGCTAAAAGTAGTCGTTAGCGATTCGTAGCAAAAGCGTTATTTCAAAACCGTTATTGATTGATTTATTTTATTCTTTAAATTCATGACAACAATGAGAAAATCTCTACATTTTTGCTTTGCTGAATTAACTTGAAAATTTTTCTACTTGACCTATTCTAATATTTCCTTCCTGTATTTTGGTGTTGCTTCCGATTCAAATTTGTGACACTGAACTAGGCTAATGGTAATGCTCAGCACATTAAATTTTGTACTAGAAAATATTAAATGTAAAATTAAAGGTATTGTTTATGTAAGTTATGCATTTTAATGTATTGTATGTATTTCCTACATTGTTTTTTGAATTGGAACGCATTGTTTACTTTACTGTAAAAAGCTTTACCAAAGTTTTTCTTTACATTATCAATTCCCTTAAATCTCTTCTTTAGTCTACGTGTGACCGGAAATTTCTGAACTTTTAGACAAAATAGGTGGCGTGATTTTTGTGACTACTCTTGATGCTTGCATTGCGATCTGAAATCGGAAAATGAAATCGAATGATTCTTTTGGTCTCAGGGTTCAGAATTTTTGGGTCAGACTTCAGTAGTCCGTCTTGCTACAACTGTACATTTTTTATCACAATTTTGAGGTAAAACGCTGCAATGTTTTGTTAAATTTTCCAAGTTTTCATTCACGGACACAACCATAGCACTGGCACTATTGTTGATAGTGTGCTAGCGTATACATGTGACTTTTGAATTTATGAATGGCCTAGTAATTTAAAATTTATCAACGAGAATTGACAATATTTTCATGGGAGGTGTGAAATATAAGCGGAATATGCAACATATACGTATATACTGAAAAGCATTCCATACATGAAAAATAGCCTCACATATCATGAACGGTAACTACGTTTTCCAAATTATCTCTGCCTACTGTTTAGTTTTTATTCATTGGTGCATCAATATGTGCCCACCTTGTTGTCGCCTTTACAGG
The DNA here is from genome assembly GCA_030248245.1 of Trissonchulus sp. WLG1_4. Classification (NCBI taxonomy): domain Eukaryota; kingdom Metazoa; phylum Nematoda; class Enoplea; order Enoplida; family Ironidae; genus Trissonchulus; species Trissonchulus sp. WLG1_4. Next base: position 1,654 of record JASANF010009032.1, read on the forward strand.
CAATTTTTCTTGCCGTGTTAAAAAACCTTTTTTGCAGGCCTACAACGTTTTGATGCTTTGAACTTCAATGACATAAAGTAGTAATAGTGAAAATAAGTGAGAATTCTCGTTAGATAATTTATAAGTTAATTTATGAGTTAAATTAAAGATAAGTATTTATAAGTTTCATTTTTCCTGTTTAAACTCTGGCTGACGTGGCTGGTAAGATCTTCTCAATTTGATCAAAATTGCTGAACCCGGAGATAAAATATGTGGCGCGCTTTTCGAGACCACTCGCTCTACTCGACGCTTGCAATTCGTTGTTCAGGTGTCCATTCGTTGTGTATTGTTGTCTCGGGGCCTTTTTCAAAATTGGATTTAACGGATTAGATTTAAACTATTTTGCTAATAACACAGCACAAAATTAAAATAGCCGGCTGAAATTTCTCCCTACATGGCTTACATACATTATCTCAGTATGTGCCAAGTTTCAGTAAATTACTTTTAACTGCGTTATTGACGAAAAGTTAAATCTAATCCGATAAATCTAATTTTGGATAAGACCCTCAGGGACTTTAGGAAAGATATAAATTATAAATTATAAATTATGATTATACAATATCTAAAATATGATACTAATATTTCTCTGCCACGTGTGGATTGTGATGACTGATTTGCTAGGGTGCGGTTCTCTTGAACTGCACAGTTGTATTCGTTAAACAAACAGTGACTTTTCAGCAATTAAGATTTCCGCCGGGACCAATTTTGGCTGCTCAGTAGAACAAGTATTTTATAAGAACATTTGTTTTCATCGTTATTGCAGCTTTTTTATTACAAAAAAACAGCACCATTAAGCTTTTTTATTCGCAAATTTAAATTCAAAGAATCTGATTGACGTTCCACGGCGTCTCAATACATATGCTTAAAAATGTGTGAGTGATTATTAGATAAAACATCAAATTTAAATAAAATTAGTCTACTTTGATTTGTTCTTTTTAAAATTTTTTTCTATTTATCAAAAGACAAAAATACGTAAAAAACGTAGTTTCATAAACAAGGCTGCTTGATCGCACCCACTCGGTTATTATCTAAATTGAACTAGAGACTAATGGTCAATTATGTAGCTTCTGCGAGTGTCGCTAGTCTTGCTAAATCATGTAAAAAATCTTCAGTGTTTGGCGGCAACAAAAAACAAAGTCTTTCTCAGAGTTGCTTCAGCCAAGACACTTTAGCTACACCTACATTTCACAAGCCTAGGTACACAACTTATTTCGCACAACTCGTATTCTTGCTCTCTAATAGTGACCTCCGATTCTTGTTTACGTTATACCAGGAAGGCACTGTTATTCTTTCTATTGTGTACGTTTAACATTAATTATGTGTTAATTTTATATTTTTTGGTTTAAGGCTTAAGGGTACAAATTGTGAGTCGTGGGTATAAATTTTATATTTAAATCTCTGCTATCGTATATTAATATATAATCCACAATTTTACATTTGCGACATAATGACCATTTTGAATTTATTCCACCAGCTGGTTACTGTATTAATGTAAATTCGCTTCAATTTTTTCCAACTCATATACATTCATACCAATACCATGCTGACAACCCATATTTACTGCTTCGATATACCCTTGATAATGCTAGTAATATATATCCATCAAAGTTTAGCCCGCACAGAACCGCCAAGACTAGTGATACCTTACTACGAATCAAAATGTGTTAGTTTCGAAACCCTACTTAAGTATCACGCTGATCCTAGTTGGAAGGAAACCCCCGCCAGTCCGGTCGTAGTCCACGTGCAAGTCATCATGGAGAAAATTAAATCCATCAAAGAAGACATGGGGGGTGCGGAAGTATGTCTCTTTATGAAGGGACGATGGAACGATTTCAGACTTCGTGCCAATATTAACGGTACCACAGTACCCCCTTGTTACCCTGGAATCGCCCTTGGGGATCTCATTTACACCAAAAAAGTTTGGACACCTAAATTTTTCTTCCCTTCTGTTCATCAAATTAAGCTGGAAACATCCCCTGACCCCAATCTAGAACTGTCCATCAATGCTAATGGTGAAATGAGCTATACTGTGAAATACTGCATGATGATGCCGTGTCACATACACTTACGGTATGTTATTTATAAAATTTGTGAAATTAATTAAATTCTAGCAAGAAAAAAAGGGAGTCTAACACTTGTATAAGAAGCCTGTGACGCAGTCTCAGTATTCTGTTTTTTATTGGCATTGTGTTGGATGTCACATTGTACAATGTGAATAACTGAACAGACAAGGTTAGGCTTTGAAACTCTGGTTCGATAAATCCATAAATATTTAATCTCAGGATTAACTCGTAAAGTTTTTGAATACATGACATTTCAGAAAAGTTTAGACTTTTTGTCAATAATTATGTATTTCCTGTTTTACGCATTAATAAAATTTATGTCGATTTATCGGACTGAAACCATGCTCGACTTCCCAATTGGTGTGGTTAATCAGGAAAATATAATTCTCACTTATAAACCCATTTGATAACATACCGTTGAGAGATTTTAACCGGTTTTGGCTATTCGTTAATTTTAACCTGTTTTTTAGAAAATTAAGCTATGAAAATGAAAATTTTTTAGAAGGATTGAACACACATAAATTCAAAAATCATGACAAACTTTGAAGTGAACCCGCTTATTCAAGATGAATCATCCAAAATTCTGCTCCATTGTCGAAAAATGGGGAATCTTTTACAGCCTTATCATTTTACTTTATGTTTTAGTGACTTTCCAATGGATGTTGCGGAGTGCACAATGGCGATGTTCGATCTGATTCAAGATGCCCGCAGAGTCCGTTACCAATGGGAGACCAAGGAGAAACCCCTCGTGTCCATTTGGCCAATCAGAACGGCGCAGCATTATTTGCTACGGAATTCCACTGTCCAATGGCCACTGGTTAGTTAAAAACTTAAAAGTTTCATAGAACTAACAGAATTAACATCATATCCAGTCCTTTGTTGTATTAGAACAGAGCCAGTTATATATACTGACAAGTAACGACAGACGAGTGTCGAAATCTACAATATTTTCATATTGCTTGTAAACAAATTATCCCCGACAGGACTTTTTATGTGTTGTAAATGAGAATTAGGGCCTATGAGACTCGGGGGCTGTGGTGTAGTGGTGGCATGCTTGACTTCGAAGCAGGCGGCCCGGGTTCGATTCCCGGCGCCTTCATTTCTTTCATTCTTTCTAAATTGGGACATCCTCTTTCTTTTCAACATTCTGGCGACCGTGACATAGGACGGAGAGGATAGGGCCGGATCCTCAGGACAGTTTTATCCCCGAACCGTCTTCGGAGGTGGGTTAGGAGCCCCATGCCCTGGGTTGAGGTTGGCACTTCAACCCTTACGGTACTCGTGCTGTGTACAGTATGAATGTGTACATAGTCTCTTTCTTGTGTGGTTTCTTGGTTAAGTGTAATCCGAAAAACCCTCTGTTTCGGTTAGGGGTGAACCGGTTAAAACCTTCTGTATTGGCTGAGAATCGTTCGGGGTCAATCGAAAAACCCTGTGGTTGCGGGTGAGTCAGAAAACCCTGAGTGTGGTGTGATTGAAGTAGGCTTTGAGGCCTACGTGTGAATGTGCTCCGCCCTTGAGGCATCGGGTTCGCCCCAGGAGCATGAGTATCGACCGAGTATTGTTGCAGATTCGCAACAATATTCGAAGGGGGGACCCTGTTGGGGTTAACCCTGTTGACCCAGGGCCTATGAGACTCGGGGGCTGTGGTGTAGTGGTAGCATGCTTGACTTCGAAGCAGGAGGCCCGTGTTCGATTCCCGGCGCCTCCATTTCTTTCATTCTTTCTAAATTGGTGCATTCTCTTTCTTTATGGACTAAAAACGCTATTTTCAGCTCAGCTCTGATTTCTACAACTATCACAACCGCAACAATGGTAACTGAAAATGTAACTGTATGTAACGATAACTAATTTGTATGATTCTTATGATTCACCTAACCCGTACAATTGTTACCGTTGGAAAATTTGCAGCGGCACCAAACAAGTTTCGAATCCCGAAAACTTAAGTTTTTTTTTATTTTTTCAGGAATTCGCTCCTAACACAACAGAATGGCGTCGTACACTCTATCTGAAACTGTCCTTCAAACGACTGAAAGGCTGGTACATGCTACAAGCATATACGCCATCCTATCTGATCATATTCATCTCTTGGCTCTACAACACCATGGGCATGGAAACACGCACGTCCCGACTGCAGTTGCGAGCATCCCTCCTCTTGGCACTCATGCTGTTATTCGCCAACATTCATCGACAAATTCCACGTGTTGGTTATGTAAAGGCATTGGATGTATGGCTATTGTTAGTGCTTGGTGAGAATATCTTTCATTATGGTACTGTGAAAAATGATAAGGCAGATAACTCTAGTTGCAGCACCAAGTGCAATACACTCAATCTAATTCTATCTCTGCGTAGGTATAGTGTCTTGGTCTCGGTAGATGTAATGTTACTATTTTAAGTATAGACGAGTCTTTTATGTTGATGTTACTGGCAGACATCATTTTACACTTATTACAAATTATCGCAATAAATGGAACATTCGCTATGAATCACCATAATTAGCTATTCACGTACTATTGTTAAAATTATGTCAATTGAAATCTTAAATTTAATTTAAAATATACATTCAAAGAAATTTAAAGACTTGAAAGTCTTTGAAAAAGTTGCCTGCAATTTTCAATAGTAAAAATGAATTGCAGGGTTTTGGATACTGATCGGTAAATTTGAAATATCCAACGTTATGCTGCTTTCAGGCTTCTTAATTCTCAGCTGCATCGAAGACACAGTGGTCACTTATCTCTGCAACTATGTCCGAAAACCGTCCGTCCGTAAATACCGCAAGAAATATCCGGGCAGTACTTGGTGCTGTAAGCTCTGCTGCTGTAAGCTTGATATATACCTCACACTCAAGGAGTCTTATGCAAACTGGGATTTATCGGATTAGATTTAACTTTATTACGTATAACGCAGCGTCAGTTAAACGTAATTTACTGAAACTTGGCAGACACCGAGATAATGTATGTAATCAATGTAGAGCGAAATTTCAGCCGGCTATTTTCATTTTGTGCTGTGTTATTATAAAAATTAATTTAAATCTAATCCGTTAAATCCAATTTTGGATAAGGCCCGAGGTCGATTCATGCCCACAGCCGGATAACACCACTAACAGCAATATGATAAAATAGCGGCGTGAGTATTTTGCAATTTTGCCGGCTGAACGGACATACGGCTGTAAGTATGAACCGACCATAAACAGTACTTGAACTTGAAATATCGTAATCAGAAATTATTTTGCACTGTACAACTCTTCAGTCTTCATATTTAATTAATATACAGAAAGTCCTTTACCTTGTGACAATTTCAATTTTCCGTAGCTATGTACATTATTACGTATAGATCTGACAAATATACTTCCATGGTGTCAAAATATCAATATCGCATATATTAATACATAAGAAGTCTTTTGAACTCACATAAGATCGCCCCGTTTTTGTTTCATTACCACCGGCTGTCGTTGTTGCTAGCACATCAAAAAAGCTAGCTGGTTGGACACATTGTTAGCTTAGAAAACTACTTTAAGGGTGGATTTCACAAAGGTGGTTTTACTAAACCATTGGTTTTACGTACGTTTTACATGATTAGCACATAATTTCATTACGAAATATCGAATGATTCGTTACGAATTTCGTAGATTTTCTTAAACCATTGGTTTATCTCAGTTGAAATTTCAAACCTGCAGCGCAGCAGGTCTCTGTTCTGCTAAAGTTTCAGCTGAGCTAAACCATTGGTCTAAGAAAATCTACGAAATTCGTAACGAATCATTCGATTTTTCGTAATGAAATTACGTGCAAATCATGCAAAACGTACGTAAAACCAATGGTTTAGTAAAACCACCTTTGTGAAATCCACCCTTAAAAGTTTGAACCAACGGAGTTATGCCTCGGAATTTACCTGTAGCGCAGTTTTTGGCTGGCAATTTCAGGTTTTAAACCCAAACCGCCCTTTGTCTGCAACCACTATTCTGCAACTTATTTGCTGAGTAATGGACGGAAAATATCAGACAACGCCGTAACAACTTCTGAAACAGATTCTCCACCCCCGAATCGAACCTACTCAGATTGGGCTAGCAAAATTGACTTCATTTTCATTTTTGTCTATCCAGGACTATTTATCACAGCTAACATCGCTTATTGGGGCTACTATTCGCAAATCGGATAATGCGGTTTAATTTCACAACTTATTTACTGTTGTATTTGTTCCTTTGTTAAGTATAATGTCAACATGTTATTAAAATATAAACGTCTGTATACAATTATCGCCAAAAAGAGATCTAATAGGAAACATTTTACTGAATTAGTTTCAAACACCCATAGCTTCTGTCCTCAAATGTAGCTTATTAATCTGTCAAACGAAACCATTTACAGTTTTCTGTTTAATGCATTTGCAACAAATGATAAAATGTTAATCTTCAGGTATAAATTTACAGACAGATTCATTTGGCAGTGAGCATGTGCAGATTAAATTATTTAGTATGCACTGTTTGCTTTGCCACATATAGAGCATGTTTGCCTATTCGTTTTAAGTTTTTCTCATCCACAAGACACTCTACTTTTGTCATCAACTCTTGTGGGGAAGTTATATCTTGTGATCTGAAACAAAAGTAACAATAAAGTATTTTAAACTTTGCTAAGATATCAATTACAGCTAGGTCTTTATTTCAGTACAAATTTCTTTCATTTAAATTAAAGTTTCTTTCATTTTTCTTTTTTTCATTTTCATTTTTCTTTAAAATTTTTCTTTCTGTTTTCTTTCCAAGTTTCTTTCTTTGTGGTTTCTTTCTTTAAATTTTCTTGCCTTTTCTTTCAAATTTCTTTCAGTTTCTTGGAAGCTTCTTTAATTTTCACTTATTTGTGTAGGCTCGTCGTCTTTTGACATATGCCGTAAAAGTGACACCTAGAGCTTTGGGACAGGTGCTGCAGCCCCCCAAATTGAAGCTAAACAAGTCTCTAACAAAATTGAGGCTACCTGGGCTATGGCGTATAAAGGGGATACCTTAGGTATGTAAACGTTACAGATTATAAAAAATATAAAGGAAAGCTTGTCTGACTCCACTTTATAGTAATGCACTTGGCATGTGCATTCAATTCGACTGTACATATATATTAATAAATCCATAAAAAATATAATTTTTTGAAATTATTGTTGTGAACCAAATGATGCCGTTCATTATGATCAAATTAAACCGAAGTCGCTGATTTTTGTTCCTAAGTGACACTAAGTGACAATACCGAGTGCGCCGCCAGACGCCAACCAAGCAAATGTATAACTTTTTAACATCAGCATACCCTAGACAGTGATACGATATATATACATAGTTGTCACAAGCGCAGCGAAGCTTAGCGAAATAGAATCTGCATTGGTTTCCCACATTTCCGATACTGCAAAATTTTTAATTTAACCCAATAAGATTATAAATTCGGCAAATTAAAATACAACAAAAAATGTAATTCAAGTTGTAGTAATACATAAAAAGTTTCTTGAAACTTAATTTTTCAAATTGTCTTAAAAAAATCAAAAGTCACTTGTTGCATAAGGTTACAGAATAAGTAAAGTTGGCTGTAACATGACACAATTTTCGAAGTGTTATATAGATAGTCAGTGAAAAAGTCACTAGCAAACGAAAACACCACAGAATAACAAGATAAAACACCATACAACCTCCATATTAGAAATTACTTTTGCTCTCCATTATTGTCAAAGAAATTAAGTAATCAAGCACCACATATAAACGTATGTAATTTATTAGCCGGACATCGCGCGCATCACATAGACTGCGAGCGCAAATTACGTAATACATCTGCGCCAATCAATTATTCTTTGCAAATCAAACATTTGCCAAAATTTCTATTCTTCCTATTCTCTTTCTCGTTTCTTTCTAATTTCTTTCAATTTCTTTCTATTTTCTTACATTTTCTTCCTCTTTTCTTGAAATTTTCTTTCAGTTTTCTTCATGAGTTTCTTTCTTTCTTTCATTTTTCTTTAAATTTTCTTGGCACTTTTCTTTAAATTAAAGTTTTCTTTCTTTTTCTTTCATTTTTCATTCCACTCAAATAAAGACTTAGCTGTACCTATAGAGTGAACTAAGCCATAATACACCCTCTACAGTACCGACCAGAATTACTTGCTACGGACTCCGGAGTGAAAACGGAGTCGGAGTTGTATGATTTTCGAAGCAAAGTACATAATATTACTTCAACTGTATCATGAATATAACTTTGGTCGGTACTGTACATATATTAAGTTGTGCATCAAGTCACTTAAAAAATCTCGGCATATCCTTAGTTTCCAACTAACGGGCCAAAATTCGGCTTACACCGTCGACTCATTACTTGTTACAACCTCGTAGAAATTCAGCAATTCGCAATTTTTCAATTAATTATGACATAATCTTGTAAACGAATAGTGGTATTATTATTTCGTCATTTCATTTCGGCGTCAACACGGACAGTTGGCAGTACGTTGGAATCTACCAGTGGTATATCTTTGTATATCTTCATAAAGCACTGCTTCTAGTAACACATGTCATGATAATTAAAAGACAATAACTGCCAGTCGTATGCAGATTCTAATAGTTAGTATTCCTGGTACCTCTGTGGAAACACTCCATACTCGTACACATTGAACAACTGTAGAACGGGACTAATGGTGGTATAAGCATCACCGACGTAATATGCGTACTCCACACCTTTCACACACGTTGCTGATGCTTCCGATACCTGAAATTAGAAAAAATTGCGTAAAAAAACGCTGAAGGAAGGCACATTTGTGTGAAAGTCTAATAGACATGCCGTTTCTAAAATGCTTATGAATACACACATTGACTTAAGATTATGTAGAGAACCTGTGAGCTGACTTTTTGCCAATGCTGCAACTTATCTTCAAAGCACTCCAATACATACAGACCTTAGTTTGGATACACGAAGCTCGGTTAAACTCTAATGCTCCGTTCATACTTGTCCTTAAGGGACACACGAAGATGGTCACTTGAACTTTTTTAGAAGCTGTGAAGAATTGACCAAACGGCTTCGGCTGCTTTCTTGAATACTCACTGGTCTGCAACTTTTTAGTACAACTTCTTTCCTTCCAAAAAAATGTCTACAAGTCTTTTTGTAAGTGCATTGGGACAAAACGATAGGGACAAGGACAAGGACGACTGTAAACCGAGCTCAAGTCGTAGACTGAATTGTATTTATCTCTTGTTTAATTGTTTCTTTACATCACGCAACCAAAATCTGCGTGATCGTATTGAGCAAAACTAATGCAAAACAACAAAATTGCATTCGCAAAATCAGCTTCACGCCATCATACCTACCTTTTCCAAACAAGCATCACTAGCCCTTCGAACGAGACTTGCTGTATCCTTAAAACTGTGCCAGATGTGACCGGACGATGGAAAGCAAACACAACAAGTGAAGGCACTCAACAGTAGTGATAAATCCACACACGGCGACGGTCTCGAAGGAAGTCGTATTTTGGAACGAATGTTTCGGCACAATTCTGAAAAATTTGTGTTAGTTATGATTAAATTTTGTTCAAAAAAATATTAAAGGTGTTGTTTCGTTTAACTTTTGTTTGAATAAAACACTAAAACAGAAAATAAAGGTTTTCCAACTGCACTGAACAGTTGCTCGTTTATTAGGGCATAATACCAATCATACTGATCTCTGTGTGGTTTGCCCATGAACACCTCAATTGATTTTAAATTTCAGATGCAAATTTTAAAACCTTTGTCTAAGTGTACATATGTCAAAACTATGCATTCTGTGTTAACAATTTTGTATCACAGAGATACATATGTAAATACTGACAGTTTCTCTAACTACGGTATTTTGCCTTGTTGTTTAAACGTAAACTTCTTTACTTCTTAAGCACCGTTGGCTTCTGCTGGCGTTGACTTGTCCTTTTTTTCGTTTACCTTTTTCCCTTTTAAAATACCATTCTTCATTTTTTTCACTTTATACCACAGCCTAGTCCCAATTCAGGTACAACAAAAAATCTTACTAGATCCTCTGGTTCTCACGCGATCCACGAACATTCGAAATTGATCAAGAAATAAATCGATTTTAGCAATAAGCTCGCTAAGCCGTTCAATCATCATTCCAAGTTGCAGTCGCGCAGCCTGCAGGGGACCATACCGAAATTCCAGCCAAAGTTTATAAAAATTGTGATAAAATGTTGTCAATCTACTTTCAACAGTTGCTTCCAGAAAATTCAGTACAGTTTTCGAAGGTACTTTTCTTTTTTTGGCAAGCATAGGGACTGATGGTTATTGTTCAACTTATTCAATATAATAATTACACTAAAACTATCAACAAATGTTGGGAAAACAGTACATTCTAAAAATTCGGTATATATGATAAAAAAGTTTTCATCACATACATACATGTACACGGGGATTCGGTCTGGGGGCGGGGGGGGGGCTTGTCCCGTAAGTTTCGACATCTTAGGGGGGGGGCGTGTCCCGATTTTTCGTCCCAAAAACGCAAAAATTTCCAATTTTTGCCTAAAAATGGGAAATTTTTTGCGAAATTCCTATATTTTTAGCAATTTTTTCGCTCTTTGCTCATTTTTGAAGGATTTTACGGCGATCTGAGGTGATTTTCGGGTTGTAAGGAGGGGGGCTTGTCCCGACGGGTCAAATCTGAGGGGGGGCTTGTCCCGGAATTTCAAATCTGGGGGGGCTTGCCCCCCGCTAGACCCCCCTCCCCCCATGTACATCTATGATCACATAATTTTGACTGAACGTTTTCAAAAACATTTGCAGACATTTTTCTGTTTTTGACCAAAACCAACGTATATATTTTGAACACACTTCCTTTAATGTAGGCGCAGCTGTGATAACTAACCATTTATCATGTAATTTTTCAAAAACAAATGTTAATTCAAGAAGTAATAGTTTATTATTTATTTCAAGTAATAAGTTGCGTGGTAGTTATTTATGCTTTATTGGGAACTTTTCCTGGAAAGCACAAAGTTTTCAGGTTTAATTAATGATATTGCCTCACATCAGATGCTATTCTCAGAATCAAGTGAAGAAATATTCTATTTTAAAATTTAGCATTTTGGCAGAGCTGAGTAAAAACATTTACACAGACGTACAAGTTGTAGGAGACTCGAATATGTTTTTAGCAGGTATCAGCTAGACAAAGTTTTTTCCCAGAAAAATTTTTTAAGACAAAAACTGCGTATAGTTAACTTGATTTTTAAACATCAAAAAAGGAATCAAATGCCGACGGATTTTTCAGTGGCACGTTTCTCCTTAGGTCTATGCATCATTCCCTTACCCAACTAGACACGTTTACTTCAATCAGATCTCTGTAAAATCATTTTATTACAATTCATCTCAGTTATATTCTAAAGTTTAATATTCATCACAGACAGAGCTGGCGTCAACAAGGACAATTTTGTGGTAGGACTGCTACGTCTAGCCACTCGGGCACTCAGCCACCGACTCGCTTTACTGGGATACCTAAGCAAGTGAAGTAACTAATTCTGATACACATAGCGCCGACAGGTTTTACTAGTGTAGCAAAGTGCTAATAGTCTCTTTAAATGACAAAAAACACAGCATCGCATATGAAACACATAAATCGAATGAAAAAGTACTCAACATTAAACACAAAATAACACGTGAAATCATTAAAATAATCACATCTAACAAGTGGACATCGGAACGTGCCAAAAATCGCGCCAACTGGTGCTAAATATTTCCCCTCCGCCGTCCCTAAATTGGTGACAAATGCTGTCCAGCTCTTCGGCCGAAGTGACGTAAGAAGGAAACCGCTGTCTGCAATCCGCCCGGCACCACTGCTGTCATCTTGCGTCACTGGACAACAACCACATCTAAAACAAAACACGTTACGAAACATGGCTATTATCAGTAAAGGTGGATATTTTGGGAAATTGAGTAATCCCCTGTATGCCGTATTGGTGTATAAGATACTGCACACATTCACATTGAGTAATCCACTGTTATGCCGTATTGGTGTATAAAATACTGCACACATTCAAATTGAGTAATCCACTGATGCCGTATTGGTGTATAAAATACTGCACACATTCAAATTGAGTAATCCACTGATGCCGTATTGGTGTATAAAATACTGCACACATTCAAATTGAGTAATCCACTGATGCCGTATTGGTGTATAAAATACTGCACACATTCACATTGAGTAATCCACTGATGCCGTATTGGTGTATAAAATACTGCACACATTCACATAGAGTAATCCACTCATGCCCCTATCGGTGTATAAGATACTGCACACATTCACATTGAGTAATCCACTGATGCCGTATTGGTGTATGAGATACTGCCCACATTCACATTGAGTAATCCACTGATGCCGTATCGGTGTATAAGATACTGCACACATTCACATTGAGTAATCCACTGATGCCGTATTGGTGTATAAGATACTGCACACATTCACATTGATTAATCCACTGATGCCGTATTGGTGTATAAAATACTGCACACATTCACATTGAGTAATCCACTGATGCCGTATTGGTGTATAAGATACTGCACACATTCACATTGAGTAATCCACTGATGCCGTATTGGTGTATAAGATACTGCACACATTCACATTGAGTAATCCACTGATGCCGTATTGGTGTATAAGATACTGCACACATTCACATTGAGTAATCCACTGATGCCGTATTGGTGTATAAGATACTGCACACATTCACATTGAGTAATCCACTGATGCCGTATTGGTGTATAAGATACTGCACACATTCACATTGAGTAATCCACTGATGCCGTATTGGTGTATAAGATACTGCACACATTCACATTGAGTAATCCACTGATGCCGTATTGGTGTATAAGATACTGCACACATTCACATTGAGTAATCCACTGATGCCGTATTGGTGTATAAGATACTGCACACATTCACATTGAGTAATCCACTGATGCCGTATTGGTGTATAAGATACTGCACACATTCACATTGAGTAATCTTCCATTAATGCATGTGGTGTATAAATTATAACGCTACTATCCTAATCATAATGATAATGGAAGTTTCGACAAACGATACCCGGAACTATCCTAATCATAATGATAATGGAAGTCTCGACAAACGATACCCGGAATTAGAAAGTACTATTTGTTATCCAGACGTTTGCCATTCAATTCGCATCTACTCGTCTGGTTGCAAGTTATACGCCACGTAAAGCAGAGTTATTTTTTTGTTGCATCCAACAACGCCTAATGCGATGCTACTGAAAACACATCGGGGCCATCTAAAGATGTAAAAGAAACGCCAACGCTTCGTATTACTGTACTTTGCTGAAATTTTCTGTTAACCAGTGCGTAAATTGGAGTTATTTTTACTCCGCGAATACTCCCGACAGACCACTCTTCTTAGTTAGTCATTTTTTAGGTTAATCAGAAAAAGGGTCGTAACTTTCGCTATGACTGTCGTAGGATCATAAAAATAGTGTCACAAGAAAGACAAATTTTTGCACTTTCAAATGATGGGTGACATGAGGGCGTA